>JAUESF010000002.1:2162889-2173976 GCA_032274765.1 Malacoctenus tetranemus | reverse complement strand
GCGAGGAAACCGACTCGGACCAATCAGCTCGTTTGCTTCCTGTTTGTGCCATCGACAGCTGATCCAGACCGTCACGGCGGTGGATAAGGACGACTTCGCCAACGGACAGCGCTTCTCGTTCGCCCTGCCGAGCCAGCTGCCCGCCAATCCCAACTTCACCCTCAAGGACAACGAAGGTAATTAGAGCGATCGATGTGTTTGTTTGCATTTCTTATGAGTTTGCCCAGAGAGGCGTCTCGCCGCCCGCAGTCCGTGATCCAATAAGCCGCGCCGATTTCCTCGTGCAATGCGAATAAACGGCCGAGCCATAACATTATGACCACCTGGCTCGCGTGGCGTCACCGTCGACGATCATCGTCTCGGTTGGAGGTTCGTGTTTTGGCTGAAACGAGCCTTCAGCGTCGTTCTGGTGATGCTGGGACGCAGAAAACATCGACTCTGAGGACCGCGGGCGTCATGATGACGCCTTCCAGTGGTCATAATGTTGTGGCTGGTGGTGTAGGCGGCGCAGCAGCTGGGCGCGATGAGCCTCTGAGGCCCGTCTGATCCACGCTGACTCACGGAGGTTTTGGCGTGTTTACGCTGTGACTCCGATGGATTACCTGCCCGGGCGCTTCCCTCCTCCCACGTCCCGCGAGCACTATTTAGTCGCCCCGGTCGGCGGCCGGCAGGTTACCACGGCAACCGCCGCAGGGTCTCGGGGGCCGCGACAGGGAGCCGAGAGATCTCACGGAGTTCACGAGCGCTCCAGACGGATCGGCGAGGCCGAGAGCGGCGTCGTCGTCAGAGAAAACGAGGGAGGAAAGTGGGAACGGAGATCAGGAGGAGACCGACGTGGTGGACGGAGGAGAGGCTGTTCAGCCCCTCGCTCCGGCTGCTTCCCACCACAAGACCCCCACCTCCTGCTGCACGGAGGCGAGCTGTGCTGCTGCCGTGTAAGTGCCACTTAGAGACCTGTCCCACCTCCTCCTCACCTCCTCCTCCTCCTCTCCTGAACGAGGAGATGAATCAAACAAGAATCGGCTGCAGAACTCCTGAAGGCTGAAATCGTCTCTTCAAATCAAACTTCTCAAATTGATGCATCATATTTTAAGTTCATGCTCGATTTTTATACAAAACGAGGAGCATCGGCGTAATGAGTTACCAAAGGCACCTTTAATTGTTTTATTTATCTTTCAGAAGTCGTTTTTTCTGTGGGATGTCGAGCGGCCACAGAGGCAGAGCCGTCTTTTTGTTCCTCCAAGGCTCCTGTCCCCTTGTAGACATTAATTTCCTTCTGCTCCAGGCAATCAGAACACAGACACTGGCCTCTAAACGCGGCGCTTTATTTTGAAAAGAAAAGCGCCCCGGTGACTCAGTCGACTCGTCAGAAGCAGTTTGCACCTGGAGTTTGGATTTCCACCTGCAGGCGAGTCGCTCAGCAGCAGCCGACGGCCGAGTCGGACCGCTTCACTTCCTGCTAAAACCTGCTTCGTGCTTCGCGGGTCGCGTTGAGCTCTTCGGTTTCAGCTCCGCGAGTCTCGGAATAATCGCTTCACGTTGTCAAAACCAAGGTCGTGATGAAACAAAGCGGCGAATCTTTGGGACGCGGGCGACGCGCCGCAGGTGTGAAAATGGTGCCGCGAAAAACACACGCTAAATATACTTCTTGTGAAACTCGCGTTGCTGCTCGGGAGGATTACACCGAGAAACACACAAACGTGTTTCTTCATTATTGCGCGTCGACGTCTCACGCTGGTCCTCCATATGCTCGCCACAGAGATTGATGGAAACACGCTGACGCGCTGACAGCGGTGAGCTTGTCTTTTCTGCGTCTCCTCACGGTCGCTTCCACGTCCACGTCTGGGCGTCGCCGGGGGCCGACCGGCCTCGCCGCCACGCGCTCTCCTTTCGGCGGCGGGGGGAAAACCAGGGCGTCGGCCCTGTTTTAATGAAACGTCTCCGGTTAGTTGACCAGATGAAGGAGCGAGCAGCTGCTCAGCGACGCCTCCGGCTTGTTCTGTCGACCACGGCTCCACTGGAGCAGTTTAATTCATTCATCACCTCCCCCCTCCACCTCCTCCCCCCTCCCTCCCCCCTCAGGACAGCGCTCCCACCAAACTTGGTGTTTTCTTCTGGAACGGCACGGAGGCGAGGATTTGTTTTCCACCTCGCTCTGACTCCGCCTCCGATCCGCTCCGTCGTGTTAAACGCTGTTGTTTCGCCGCCCGTCCCGCGTCCACCTGCCGTCGTCCTTATCGCTCCATCTCCCCCCGAACTCCACATCTGCATAAACCTCCCTTTGAAACGTTAAGCTGCTCCGACCTGCATTTGAAATAATAACAATAACGAAAAAAAAGGTGTCGGAGTCGCGGCGCTTCACACTGCAGCCGTGTATTAAGAAGTTATCTGCGCCGCACAAAGCAGCACGCTGCCGACTCCGGCGTGTGATAATTAAAGTAAGCTCTCCACACTCGCAGCAGCTTCTTTCTCTCTCTGCCGTTGTAGCAGACCAACAGTTGGCCGCGGCTCGGCGCCAGGGCCTAATACCTCCCTCTGTTGTTGTGCGAGTGATGAAAATCCCTCTCAAGTCACTCACACGACTAACTCTCTCCTGACCTCCTTTCCTCCCCGGCTGCAGTTTACTCACAAACGGATCAAACTTTTGACTTTTGTCGGCACTTTTTCTTCGTCCTCGCGCTCGCGGAGCGAAGAGGAGCCGGCGGCCGGATCTGTCAGCCGCTCGTCTTCTGTTAGCGTCTTCTGTTGCTTTTGGATTAAATCAGCGCTCTCGTTTGTCTCCCAGAAGTGTTTAGAATAAATATTTAATCTTTGCTCTTGAAGGGATGAATTAGCAGAGATCGCATGCTAACTGCTCGCGTTCTGAGAGTTTTCTGTCGGCTGTCAACAAAAGGCACGCTGTGGAAAAGGAAAAGAGCAAAAAGGAATGAAAACAATAGGAAAAAAAGCAAAATGCAACTAAAAAACCACAACAGAAGAAGAGCTGAAGTCCGTTTGGACGCCGTCCGTGCCGAGCGGTGCCGACGTCACTGCCGTGTCGGAGGTGCTCCGCGTGGACTCCCACAGCGCGTTAGGCGCCATTAACGCTGATAAACAGGAGGCGAAAGCACTTTATGACGAACCTGCTCGGCTAAAAGCCCTTTAAATACGTCCAGCTCACCTCCTTTACCACGGCTGCGCATCCAACGGCTCTCTGATCTTGTTATCTGTCACATTGTGATGACATTTACCACTGAAAGGCAATTAAACCGAGGCTATCGTCTCTAAATAAGCCACGTACTCAAATAGATCCATTGATTTCTGAAGGCATCTTCTCCTAGTGCAAACAGGAGACCTTCTAACGCTGCAGTTAATCAGCTGCGTCGAAAGAAACGCTGTCAGGTCGTTGAAACGGAGGACGTCTAATTAGCTTCGATGTCATTCACACTTCGCTCGCGACGGGAATCGTGTGTCGAGACTCACAGACGACGATCTGCTGAGACAGCACGTTTGGTTTCTGCAGCTGCATCGCAAACATCTGGACGGAACAGCACTGGGAAGAGCTTCCTGTTGGACAGTCACACAATGAAATCACAAGAACTGAGGAAGAAACAGTTAATCATCAATCTGACTGAGCTTGTTCAGATTTGAATGAAATAATCCAACTGGAATCTGCGATTATTGTCATCAACAATCTGGTTTATTTGGACGAGTCTCTTAACGTGATGAACTTTGTTTTTTCTCATTTTTTAACTATTTTTTTTCTTTATTTCTGTAACGTAGTCTTCTGTTGTGATTCTCTGGTGTTTCTGTGTCACAGAGTTTCTTTTCCTTCTAAAATTTGTCCTAAAAAGCCAAATATAGAATTAAATTTTGTCAACTTTCAGGCTAAATCATCCTCAACTCTTATAGAGTCGTTTTCCTGCATTTCCCAAATCCACTTTTTGCATTTAATGCTGAAAAACAGTTAAAATGAGACGGTACCTCCTGCCGACGCCGGCAGAGAGGTGCGGCGCAACGTCACCTCCAAATTGTCTTGATTGGAGCACCGCAGCCATCTGGAGTGTTTAACCAACGCCAGCCGACACGTTTAGCGCTCGTATACGTCTGTTTATTCCCCCCCTCAGTCAACATGTTTACATGAGCCCATCAAATGCGGTTCATCCAGTTTGATTCCAGAATCAAACGCGCCTCTTTGACACCGCCGACACTCTTCAATAAAGAGACGCCCACAAAGAGCCGGTTGGAGGTTTTTTTCGGTTTCAAGCAGGATGATGTTTATAAACGGGAACTTCTGATCGCCGCGGCAACGATCTGACGTCGTTCTCGCGGAAGCGCTGAAGGTGGGAGTTCAAGCCGGATGTTTCGGGGACTTGTGGGATGCGCCGACAGAAGAGCGCAGCTGGAGGCGCAGAGCCGCAGGTAGAAAACACGGAGATGTTGGTTTTTGTTGCCGGTGACCGGGCCGCGCCGCTCTACCGAGGCTCTGCCGGCGTCCCGGCGCTGCTGCGGCGCGCGTTACATCCCGCGCTGCAACTGCAGAGGAGACTCGCTGCATCCCATCAGCGGCACCTACACACACCCACCGGGGGTCACAAGGAATCCAGAGAAGAGCATGTGTGGGCAAGTGTGAAGTCTGCAGAGATGCGGCCGCGTCGCGCGCGCTCACGCGCCCGCGTCGATTGTTGATGTATTTTCAGTTTGCTCTTTTATCGCACTTCATCGCTCTGCGGAGACGCGGCTCTTTGACGGATCACTGCGTGCAGGAGAAAACACAGCATCATGTAACGTAACTGCAGGAGTACAGAAGTAATCCTCCGAAGGAAGCCTAAAGGTCAAACGGCGTCCTCTGTTTTCAAGACCAGTCGTCCCCAATCTTCACACGGAGCGACCAAACCTGAAACCAAACAGAGAAGCTAAAAACTGTGGGACTCTCAACCTCCCTTCAAAATAAAAGCAGCTATTTCCACCGTCCTTTTAGTGACACAACAGTTACATAACGTGAGACTCGTTCTGGAGAGAAAAGCGAGGCAGTTTTGCTCGTTAGCGGTTCGTGCTCTGGTGCTAACGAGTTCACAGTTTTTCGCGCTGGACCTCGAACACGAGCGCCACGGCGCCCGGCGCGCGTTTCCCTTTTAGAGGACCAAGACGTTTATCACAAGTTCTCTGCGAGATAAACCGTTTTTTCGCTCGTCTTCTGGACGGTCACCTGGCCGACCGGCGCCGCGCACGATGTCGCACCGCCCGAGCTGTCACAACCACAGTTTAGCTGTGACTGTGCTAACTTGTGTGGTGGGTGCGCCTGTGTGTGTGTGTGTGTGTGTGTGCTGCAGATGGCTGCTCAGACTGCAGCGTTAATCAACGAGCCCACAGCCTCCCTCATCCACCTGCGACGGGAGGACGTTTAATGCAGAATTAGCGCGACATAATTGATGTGAACTTCCTGGCTGCGGCGCGTCGGAGGGGCCGCGCTGTGATGGCCGACGCCACCTTCACAGAGCCCGTTTGTCTCTCCTCGCTGCTGAGTTCGCCCTCTCCACTCTCTCTCTCTCTGGCTCTCACACACACACGCCTCCCTCCCCCTCACACTCCCCCCTCCCTCCCTCCCCCTCCTCTCCTCTCATCTTCCAACTCCCCATCTCTCTTCCTTGTTATTCGCATCCCTCACACTCCTCTCCCCCCCCTCCCCTCCCTCCCCCCCTCCCATCTGCTTGCTGATACGGTGATACTGCGAGAGTCTGACTTAATAAAGCTTGAAGTACGTGTTGTCATTCCGACTGTCGATCATTATAATTATTCATAGATGGAGCAGAGATTGGAGTGGGAGGAGAGGTCTCCGAGCGCCGGCGCCATACTACAGCACTGGCGGAGGTGTTTCTCTCTGGGTGGAGAGGAAAGGTTGCCCTTGTGCACGATTCAGCATTTTCAGGACTTAAAATACTGCGAGGATATATATTTATATACATGATGTATGAATATATATGTACCGGCGATGTGTCATCTGCCAGTTTGTAGTCAGTCAGTCGTGGAGGCACAAGTTACTCATGCAGGTATTTGATTCACACCAGAGTTTCTCTTTAAAGGGCACAGATCTGAGAGTTGTTTCTGCTCTTAAACGCGCGTTTTTCGATTCATGATGAATATTTATTGTGATATTTTGTGATGCGATCCTTCGGGTCGCCGCACGCCTCCGTGTTTCACTCTGAGGTGAAAGCGTGTTAGCGTGTGACCCCCCCCCCTCCCGGTGTCACCGCCGGCAGCTGAGACCTCCGCAGGAGCAGGTCGGCGACCGCCTCCACGCGGGTGCGTGCGGAGCCGTGCAACAGGAAGTGAAGCCGCGGCACGAGCGCCGGCGCGGACCCCGCGACTCCCGCGCCGCCGCTCCTTCTGGCCGATAAACGGCTTCTCGTGCGCCGGCGCCGCCTCTCCCGTGTATCGTGAGCCTTCACGTGTGTGCGTCTCCGTGTGAGGTTTGCGAGCCCGTGTGCTGATTTAAGCCTCTTAGCGAGGACTCCTAATTCAATGTACGCGCTCGCGAGAGCGCACGGCAGATAGTCGGCGCGCTCGCATGAGAGGAAGAAAGTGAAAACATCGTCGTATCGACACGTTAAGACGGTGGATTTAGCCGCTGCGCTCGCGCTGGCCGAAGGAAGCGATACTGCTTCGTTATTCTCACTGATGCTCGGAAATGAGGTCATGTCGCCATAGTTACCATTAGCAAACAGTTTGCGCTGACAGTAATAGATGTAAAAACAAATATAAATGCACAAGTAAAGGAAGCAGAAATGTGGAGCTGCTCTTTTTCCTTCGCAGCACCTCCAGAAGTGAACAAACACCTTTGCAAGTAATTTTCCTCGGCTCACGCGAGCGCCGCGCCGCCCGAAGCGCTCGAGATGCTTCTGGAGCTACATCACCACGCCAGATGTTGGGTCCTGATGTTTTGTTTTTGTTTACCTGTTTAGCTAATGACTCTTATCTGTAAACAACCGCAGGTCGAACTGGAAGGGGAGAAAAACACCAGGAGGAAACTCTGCCCGTCCTCTGAAAGTCTCATGTTTGCGGTGAACTTTCTCCCCTTCGTGTTGCAGACAGCTCGGCCAGCATCATCGCCCGGCGCCGGCGCTTCAACCACCTGACCCAGGAGCTGTACGAGCTGCCCATCGTGGTGTGGGACGGCGGGGAGCCGTCGCTGAGCGGCACCAGCACCTTGACGCTGCGGGTGTGCCCGTGCCAGCGCCACGGTCGGATCCGCATGTGCCAGGGCGAGGCCTTCCTCTCCTCGGCCGGCCTCAGCACCGGCGCGCTCATCGCCATCCTGCTGTGCATCATCATCCTGCTGGGTGAGTTGAGACGGGCTCCGCAGCGCCTGGAGCAGGCGGTGGGGGAGGGGGGCAGAGGGACGGGGGGGGGGGTCGCTGCCCAGGGGGGGAAATATCCCCGGGCCGTGGACGGAGGAGATGGACCATAGAGGAGTAAAAAGCAGAGTGGACGGGTCTGAAAGAGGATGACAAGGGCAGAGGAGGAGGAGGAGAGAGGAAGGAGAGAGGGCTGAATGGACGTGTGAGGACACAGGTGGAATCAGGAATGAGGGGGGAGAGAAAGGAGGAGAGGATGAAAGGGAGAGCGAGGAAGGAGGACAGAGAGAGAGAGGGAGGAGGCCCGAGGACAGAGGAGTAGAAAGGAGAAGGTCAGGACAAAGAGAGTGTGGACGAGGGGTCAAGCTGCTTCATAAAGGAGGTGAATAATGGAGGGAGCCGCGCGGCACTTCCAGGGGAAACTTTCAGAGTTTCCACGTCGCTAAATTCAGCCGCTCCTTCACCGCGGCGAATGAAAACGCATGCCTGGTTACTATGGAAACCGGTCAGTCTATATATAAACATATATACTGGATGTATAAACTCACAAGTGTGATCGTGTTGCGTTGAACTTTGGGAAGGGAAGAGTCGGCGTCGCAGCTCAGATCAGAAAAACTAAACGAGATCAAACGGAGCTCGTTAGATTCACCGATGTGGACAATCTCTCACCGCGGCCGCGCCCCTCTCCCCCCTCCCCTCCCTCCCCTCCCTCCCTTCCCCTCTCTCCCCTCCCCTCTTCGCCGATTGTCTGCGGACATTAAGCGCGTGAAGGTCATGCATATTCATCCCTGCCGCCGCCGTGCCAGGAGCCACTGGCTGAGGCAAACAAAAGGCCGGCGTCGCCGCCGTTTCAGGAGACACACGCTGAATCACTAATCGTCAGCATGGAGGGAGAGAGAGAGAGAGGGAGAGGGAGAGAGAGAGAGAGAGAGGGAGAGCGAGAGGGAGAGAGGGACGAGGCTGCTCGTGTTTATATTTTGTTTTCCTTTCTAACGGGCTCCGGCTCGCCTCGCCCCTCCGTCACTCGGACGTAAACTGACCTCCCGACGATATTGCGTTTTGCCGGGAAAAAATAAATCAGCGTTCGCTCCATTTAACGTTCCGCCGTGCGGCTCGTTCGCACCGTTTCTCATAATTCGCCGTCTCCGGCCGGCGCCTCTCGCCAGCGCGGTGAGGAAGGAGCCGGACGCGACGCGGCTGCTCTGGTGACACAACGGCCTCAGACGCCGGTTTGACTCACACCTGAATGTCGCGCTGCAGGTTAAAGCATCAGACCTCGATCATCCCGTCTCTTAACCATGAAGTTTACTTGTCTTAAAGCCTTTAAATGATCATTATTTCTTATAATCTGTTGAACTTTTCAGATGTGAGTCCAGATTTAGACTCACTTGTTTCTTAAAACTGGCCAAAAAAATCCAACTGTATGCTGACGACGAAGCGTCGTTTGAGCTGCGTCGCAGGTGGAGTTGGTCTGTTTGAACAGTTATGGCTGCTGCCAATCGATTAGCAAAAACAGACAGTTTAATCAAACTGCACAGTTTGTGTTTTAATTCCACGTTTCAGAGACGTCCTGCTGAGAGGCGACCCGTCGCCATGGCAACTCCTCCAGAAGCACAGACACAGATTTAATCAGTCAGTCCATTTTTTATTTCACAAGCTTTACTGAAGCGCCGTTGAACCTTTGAACGACGAAGCGCCGCATCACTTGTTGAGTCACTGACCGAACGCGGGCGAACGCGTATTGAAAAGTATGAACGGAACAATAAATAAAAAGGGGCTGAGGATGTTTTTCTATAAGCGAAACGAAGCTGGCCTCACCTCCACACACAGCTCGCAGTTTCCTGCGCCTCGCCTTCGCCTGTCAGTGTAATTTGTTTGTGCCTGATTGTTTTCCGTTTGTCCGATTAACGGCCGTGCTTTATCTCCGCGTCCTCTAATAAGCCGTCCTAATTAAGCCTGCAGGAGACCGGGGAGGGAGGACGGCTATCTGTGTCGCCACGCACGCACTAATTCCCCTCGCATGTGACTTCAATAACTTGAAACGTTCAAAAAGTTCAGATTGTTGCTGGCGTCTGTTTCCTCTGGCTGCGTCTCAGCCTGAACGAGGCGACGAGCGAGTGAAGCGAGGAGACGGATTAACTGTCTCTGAGTCGGGTTTTCTCTGTGAGACGAGACGATCTGAGAATCAGGAAACTGGATCGATGAGGCCGAACGTCTCGTTTTTACGGAACGATCCTGAACGTTTCTGCGCGTCGAGAAAAATGCGTCCAACATTTAGTCGGTGATTTTCCACGACTCCCAAAATCACAGACCGTGAGCGGTGTAGAGTCGAGCCTCCTCTCCGCTCCTCCGTGACACCGACATACATGCTGCTTGAATTCGACGCCGGCAACGACTTCTGCCCCCGCAAACAAATGTGTGTCGGCGGTCCGTAATGCTCCCCGGTGCCGTGAGTGTGGAGCTCTAACCGCGGCTGCTACTGGCTGCCGGATGAAATGAGCTGAATGGACCATTGAGGGAGCATTAACGTGCAGAGTGTATTACATTATCGGCTGTGGGGATGTAGAACGAGTGGATCGCGAGCTGTAGAGACGCAGTCTGCCGTCTGGAATGCCGGTAAGTAATAAACGCGTCCACGCCGCGAACCCCGGAAACCGCAATGAAGCGGAGCGCCGAGCGTCTCCGACAGCAAAAACACAAACACAAACTTTCTCCACTTCCGACCGGCGCGCGCCGATTGACCCCGGTCGCCTCGCTCGCTCTCGCATCCCTGCGCTGGGTAATTGGTTAATGGGCATGGTCCCGGGATAATTGCATTCCTCACCCATCCTCACCCCGCGGGGGCGGAGCCGGTGCATCGGTGCATTGGTGCACCTGGCCAGATCAAGTGAACTGACGGATTATTCACATACGAGGGAGTTTTTACAATAAGAGACGAGCAGGAAGCCTCTCAGAGCTGATTTATACTCCTCATTTCATACCTGGAGCATCTCTGAGATTTATATTCAACATGCTAATATATATTAACGACAATGAGAGTTAATGTTAAAATAAAGACTCGAAAAACATCGAAAATTGGAAAATTGAGGATAATAGTGAAGATTTTGAAGAAAACCAAAACAAGAGGCTTTCTAGAATCTCCAGGAAAACTTCAAAAACTGCCTTTTATTTTGAAGGTTCCTCCCAGCATTTTTGGCTTCACAGCCCAGTCTAAGATGAACGGGGGGCCGCGGCCTTTTCTACAGGCGTTTCTCTCCAGAACAGGTCGTTTGGACGTCTTGTAAATAAAAATCCTTTCGTAAAAAGTTTTCTTTGCTGGATTGTCGACCTTCGTTGTGACGCCATCCAGTCTGAACTCCGTGGGCGCTGGTGGCGTCATGAGTAATTCAGTTTTAGTGATCTGTTTTCCTGCCAGATTGAAGCGTTAAGATCTGGAGCCCTGCAGTCAAAACATAAAGAAGACGGAGACATAAAGAAATGCCAATAAAAAAAAGAAGAAGGAAGAGAAAAAGAAATCAGACGATAATAATTTACTTTATTAGTTTTGGCTCCGAGCGTTTCTGCCGGCAACAACACGCCACCAAAGTCTGTCTGCGCCGACCCGCGGCTGCTTTATCGCCACCGCCGCTGCTGCGATGATAAAATTTCACTCCAGAAGGTCAGAAGGAGTCAGAGCACGCTGGAGTCACAGATCTGATCACAGCCCAAACAAAAACAGGACTTTAAACCGACCGACAAACTTCCATAAACCTC
>JAUESF010000002.1:2115134-2130483 GCA_032274765.1 Malacoctenus tetranemus | reverse complement strand
AGAGACGGCTCGTTTGCCCAATCAGGACATTTTGACGAGGGAGCTGTCAGGATTCATTCATCCAGCAGGGGGAGCAGGTCAGCACACCTGACAGCGCCTGAAGAGCAACGAAGAGATGCGATTCGCTGACGTAAACGCATCTGTAACGATTTAAGAAGCTGTTATCTCCAACAACGTCTAGCTATGTTACTATATCCCGAAGCTCCTGTTTAACTTTAGATTCCACACAGATAATAGAGCATCTTTCTCTAACTGAACAACAGCTAACCCAGTGAATGCTAATAGTTTAGCGTATACAACTTGAAGTTTTATTTTGAAAGTACTTGAAAGTTGAGTAACCCTACAACTTCCTTTTGGAGGAATAACAAATAAATATAATTCATTGTTGTTTTTGTAACTTACTGAAAATGTTGTTGTACTTTACTTTTGCGAAAGTTTAAATTATTTTTTCTTGAACGCAAAACTGAAGGAAAACTTACATTTTGTAACAGGTGTGAAATGGTGAAAATTATTCGATATTTAACTCTTCAGCAAAGGAAACTGGACACAAACACCATTTGCGACACTCAATTCGTTCACCACTCTCAGGAACTTTCCAGACTTTCTGAGTCCAATCGCCGTGTTAGTGGCACAATTTATTTAGAAATTAAAAAGTCAAACTTGCAAAAATTAAATTCAGCTTATCAGGAAACAACAAACCACAACTCTTAATGCTGTTTTCACCCAAATCTTCCTGCAAGTCTCCAAAGTTCAGCCATGGGTTTTTTTGTTCCTTCTTTGGTGAGAAAAAAAACACACAAACATTCAGGATCATTTTTTTGCCATTTCTCAGACATGACTCGCCGTCTGTTGGTTTCCGTGACACCGTCTGGGAGAACGCGGCGTGACAGCCGTCCCCTCCAAAGGTTTGCAGCTGACAAAACGCCACCGCGGCGTTTACGCTGACATTTTCCCGGTGTGACGGGGTGAGTGTGTACAAAACACGGCACGTTCCTCCACAAGAAACACGGCGTTATAACAAATGATTATCTCCTAACTCATCATCGCTCGCCGGGGGCCGACGCGTCTCACTTTGTCCCCCTGACGTGCCGTGGACGGACAGACGGTGGACGGACCGTGCTGCAGATTGAGGGGAAGCACAGCCTGAGTGACAACCTGGTCTGAAGCAACAACAACTGAAAGAACCGTTTGTGCCTTTTTTGCTGTAGGAAGAGCAGCAGTTTTTGCGTGGGTATGACTGTATATCATCAACATAAATGCAGATAAGGGAACAAACACCTGTTTCATGACTGAAACACGCCCGGAGGCCCAGTTCTCTCACTTCTCGTGTTTATGCCCTTGAAAAAAGCAACGCACATCAGTGCCTGCGCTTCCATACAGGCAATCATATAAACAATGTGAGCAAATTGAATGCAAACCTCCAGCAAGAATAATGACCATGATTTAACCGTATCAGTGAATGTATCAACATGCTCAAGAATGACATCCCGAATGAGGTGATAATGCACGGCGCCATTCATGTTTGGAGTCAGAGCGCTGCAGTAGAGGAGCTTTTATTCTACAAGAGGAGAATCCAACACAATAAGAGCGCAACATGAACCTCTCGAGCCAAACAAAGGACGTATAATGACGTGTGGTGGTTAAAAACAGGTAAATGAAGCGTTTCCTCACTGGACTTTTCTGAAGAAACTTCCAGGAGTCTAAAGGAGACCTGCGAAACTGCCACGTGCTTTTATTTTGAAGGCTCCTGCTGCTGTACGTTTGGCGAGAATCAGCGTGCGTGTCAGCAGTTTTGACTGCCGCGCCCTCGCCAGCGTCCAAGCAGAGGGAAGTTGTACACGCGCACGTTCTGTCGTTCGCCGCCTTCCGCCTCATTTCAGCAAAGCGCCGCTTCCTCTTTCATAATTTTCGCAGCAAAGATTCGTTTTTAATCACTCGAATCCGGCTTGGTGGTTAATGACACAATTTCCTGAAGTGCTACAAACTCCGAACAGACTCTTAACATCAATTTTTCAATAACTAGAAGCATGTGCTCATCCTATTGAAACAGAAGAATCTGCAAAATGTTAATGGTCGGAATTCCTCAACCACGCTTCTATGGATTATTTTCTCGTCAATATGAGGACATTATTTTGTTGCGGCGGCAAACTTTTCTCAATAAAAAGTAAAGCGAGCTTTTTCTGAAACACTCGGAAAGTCATTAAAAGTTCTTTTTTTATAGTAACTAATCTATTTGAACCGTGTGTACGGAGACAGTAGCTGTTGGTGCTTAAGTTCATTCGTCTGCCGACTGTTAATGGCTGGAATGAAGACGTCCGCGACAACAAATGGCTTTTATGAGTTGTTGTATTTTAGGGCTGCAGGAGACAACCAGCGTGCCGGAAAACGTAATTAGCAAGATGTTGATTAATCAGGGGCCTGAACCTGACCTTGTGTATGTTTCTTGCTCTGCTCACTCAATCTGTCCCTGATAGAGGAGATACTCAGATACCTCCCACACAGAAGCTGTGTGTTGTTTCTTATTTATAATTATTTTGTAGAGTCGTCGCTCATTATTAAGCGTTCTTTAGCTGCTCGTCCAATTAGGTTTTCGGGGGAAAAACAGTAATGAAAGCAAGTCGTAAGAAAAATCTCTGTCCAGTTTTTTCTGGCATAAAAATAGAAAGTAGATGATAGAGAGAGGGAGAGAGAGAGGGAGAGAGAGAGAGAGAGAGAGAGAGAGGGAGAGAGAGATCGAGAGAGAGGGAGAGAGAGAGAGCTCCTGTGAGTTAGTGGTTTACTGAGCCACGGCGGTCCGATGGTCTCTCATCAGCTCCACAAAAGCCCCCCTATCACTAGCAGCCAGTGCATTAGCAGAGCCGGTGGAGTGCCTGTGCAGAGAGGGGGGAGGGGGGAGGTGTCATCGTCACTGGCCGGCCCCTCCGAAATAGGTGTTCTCGCCGAGGGTCCGGGGTGTCATGCTCGCTGCTAAACGCATTAACTGTGCGAGCGGGGCCAGGAGTGCCGCGCCCATCTGCAATGCAACCTCGCCGTAATAACTGGCTAATTAAAAAATGGCACGCACAATTAGAGCTCAAAATTCATGATCCAATAAAGTCAAAGCATCAAGCATGATATTATCTCCCTCTAAAGTAAAAGGGCAAAGGACACATATATTATCCATGGCAGAGTAATTATGATGATGAGAACAGGGCAGCGTTTTAATACAGCGGCCGTGGCCGCGCATCCATCTGAGGGATGATGGAGCGCGGCGCGTCTCCGCAAAAACACGCCACGCCACACCGGTGAAAACAAGCAGAAACAGCCGGATTCAGGGGGGGAAAAAGCACCTCGGTGGGTGTTGACGTTGCAGGGGCAATCAGCAGCAGGCTGCGACAGGGGGGCTTGTTTCCTTCCTTAGGAGACGGGCGATCAGCTGGCGCGGCCGTTCCAGCACCAACTATTCATCCGGAATAGATTTAGTGGCGGAGAATTGGCTCCAGATATGTGATCTCCCTGAAATTGGTTTTGTTTTCGCGGCCGCCGGCCCGGCGCGCCCAACACGCCGCGTTTTAGTGGTCCGGCTGTAAAGACTTATGTGTGAGACCTTCCGCTGTAAATTGAAAAATAGCTGCACGGATTTAGAATAAAACCGTTTTATGTTGAAATGAGAGAGACAAGAATTTGGGATCAGCTTCCTGCTTTTTTTATTTTATTCTAAGGTTAAAATTGTTATCTCGGTGATTGCAGCGGGGGCTGAAATTACATGCATTGTTTCCCAGGTTTGACACAGACACCCAAATCAAAGTGTGCGTTTCTGTCGAGCTGTTTGTTTCCTTTGTGCAGCGTGCGAGGAGAAGGAGGAAACATTATGATCCAATCTTGGTTTTATACCCACAACAATTGCTGCTCCTCCTCCTGCAAGCCGCCTGATTTTGTCAACATGATCATTTACTCACTAAAAAAAGGATTTTTACTGGTATTTGTTAGAAATACTAAAACAATCCAGAAAACTGCTCCAGGAAAACAAAACGCGTTCGCACCGAACTTTAATTTCTGTTTTTAGAAAACAGATTTTATCTTGTCAGCCGCTGACGTACAGATAGAAAACTGTGTTTGATATCAGAGATAAAAACTGAAGGCAGACACCAAAGGCAGCCCGTGAATCAGACGCCATAGAAACCATAATGAGATCGTTTAAAGGAGCTCGTGCTTCGGCAGCATCCTGAACATTCGCCGCTCTAATAACCTTCGAGGAGCCGCGACTGTCGCAGGTATGAGACGAGTGTCGTGGTCGTGTTTCCACCTTCTGCTTCGAATGCAATCGTGCTCCAAGCTGAGCTCTGCAGCAGGCATTTCCAAGGGGCTTTGTTTACATAATTGGTGTACATAATTTAGTTTACATTATTATATTAAAGGCATTCAAGAGGGAGGAGAAGGAGGAGGAGGAGGAGGGAGGAGGAAGAAATGTGAGCGCTTGTTGCACATAAATGGACAAATGAATCATGTTCCACTAAACGCGGCTAATTCAGGGTGGAGATAAAGTGCACGGGGGCAGAGTTGTGACCCAGAAGCAGGAAGTACCTGCAGGCGGAGGGCGGGCGGGATCAATAGAGAGATGTTCACAGAGCAGATAACAGGGTAAAGGGTTTCGGACCCCATGAGAAATGTTTAGAGACCCCATGTGGGATCTGATGCATCTTTGGAAAGCGTGGATTGGCGGCGGGGGGAGGGGGGGGGGGATTCCCAGGGGAGCTGGACGCCGCGGCGCCGACAGAGGCAAAGAAGAGAGATGGTAAGTTTTTTTAGTTCGGGATCACCCTGCAGGATGTGGGCGGGGGGGAGGAGGGGGGAGGAATGGGGGGGGGTCTGACTGAAAGGCTGCTGGAGTGACAGACATGCTGCGCCTGAAGAATGATCTCAGCAGGCTGAACGGATCAAGTAACACTGGCAGAACAATCGCTAATCAAACACAGCCGTGCCAGAACCGAGAGCCAGCCTGACAGTGGGAGAAAAAAGGCCGAGCGCCGAAACTCCAGAAAAACGCCACATTTTCATTCAGTTAACATGTTTCAATGGACGCAACGTTGGTCCGACAACCGAACCCTGAAAACGACTTTCACGAGGATCTTCGAATCATCAAAACGCTGAAAGAAAACGGTGGTGAAACGAGTTCAAAAATCCAAAAGGACGGAGACAGAATCCCGACAGCCGCCTTCGGCTCTCTGTCAGTTCAGCTGAGGACCCGAGAGAAAGTCGAGGAAATATAAAAGGAACCCGAAGTAATTACTCAAACATTAGAGGGCACTTGGCGCGACAATAGTCGGCATAATTATCATAACAGTAGCCGTTTAAAGCCACGACATTAGGACGCTTCAGGTAAATGTTGTCTTTCTGTTCGACTGTATAATTATCCTGGTTTCAACAGAAGGGCCTGTTTGAGGAAAATAAAACATCTCTCAACCATAAAGGTCACTTTACATCCCCCAGATTCAATTATTCACTAATTACCCACATTAATTCCGCTGATTTAAACCTACAGTGGACGGCTGCTGGATGGCAGCGGGCTGCGGCTGAATAACAGTCCTGCCAGAGACTTCCTGCCGTCCAAACCGGCCCGCCGGGCCAACGCGCCGCTGATTTATGGCGCGAGAATACTTCTTCTTTTCAGGAGGAACCAATAAGGATGAAAGTGAAAGTCACTGCCAGTAATTAGGGAATTAACGGCAGGGAGGACGCTCAGGATTTAGCCCCAACCCGACGGGAAGTGAGCGACCGCAGTCGGAAGCGTCGCTGTAGAAGATGATGGAGTGTGAATCTAGAAACATCTGGAGCCCTTGGAGGGGCCCCGTCCTGGCCCCTGAACCCCCCCTCCCCCACAGGTTTTCCTCAGTGAGAAACACGACGTCAGCAACAAGGCGGCCATGTTTTTTTTTATAACTACCCTGATCGGAGTCTCACGCTGCATGTCTCACATCGTCCCCGTCGGCTTCGGTCCCTGTTTACATTCGCGGCAGGTCACACGCGTGTGAAAAATGACCCGGCCGGCTTTTTCCAGGGTTTCATTCCGCTGGGATGAACCGCACACATTTGGCTTGATCCCACATAATCCCTGTAAGATCATTTTCCCGATGGCAGGTTACCTTGTTGCCGCAGACGCCAGCAGAGAAACACGGGCCGTCTCTCAGCATGGCCGGCGTGCCGTTACACCGTTCTGATGTTCGGAGTCAGAAAACACCTCCTTCACACTCTTTCTTTTTCCCTCTTTACAGGGAAACACGCAGCCCGAGGCTCGAGGCCTTGTTATTTTGACAGAACTAAACCAACCTTGCTGATGTGTGTGCGCGAGATGACTTTCAAAGCCAGAAATCAGTCATTTCTTCCCCTCGAACACACAGAGCGAGAGCAGCACATAATTCTCCCGGCCTTTTCGCCGTCGCACCTCGAAAAAATGACTTTCCCGCAGAAATCCTCGTCGCGCCCGCGACACGTGCGAGGAATATCTCCAACGTCCGGTCTCGTGGGGGCTGGTCAGCGGGCTCGGCGCCGAACGCAGAGAGAAAAAAAAAAACAAAACGGTGGCTGGGCGTCACGTTTCAGTCGCTCCCTCCACACTGCCTCCTTTTCAGCTGCGCGGCTGGAAGCTGGAAGGACCGACCGAGTCTGAAATCGTCATCCGGGGGAAGATAATGGGAAAGCCTGTGGGAGCTCTGCTGCTTGGGAGACAATGCAGCCGGCGCCTCGCCGCTCAACTTCCAGCGAGAGCGCGCACGTGCTGGGTGCTCTTTTTTCATCCGAGAGCTAAACTCGGACCGAAGCACAAAGGAGGCCGACGTGAGGCACTCGACAATCTGCCATTTACCTCATTATGAAATCAACAGGGAAACAGAGGCAGAGCTGTAAGTGGTTTATGCAACAGGAATGTGCTTATAACATAAGTTTCCACTCGTATCTTGAATCAGATTCGACTCGAGAAGCTTCAGCAGCCGTTAATGGTCATCGACAAGAGTGATTTTTATGGTACGAGTTCATGCTGGCATCGAGTTGCAGGTGGAGATTTTACATCTTCTTCTTCTGAGTCCAAAACCCTGCGTATGGGGTCGTTTGTTGACTTCACGTCGTCCATGGTTGTGAGTATGAGTGTGTTTGTGTCTCCTGATGAGCTGTGCAGGTGGTGGTGGAGCGACTGGGGGGGGTCCTCCACCTTCACCCGCAGTCGGCTGGGATCGGCCTCGGCGCCCTGTGGACACGCGCTGGATAAAGATGGATCTTTTTTGACATTTGGGTTGTAGAAGAAGAGCGCTGGCAGTCGACGGCAACGAGCGCAACGTATTGACCGAGTTATCAAGGTGATTAACTCCACAGTGGGTGTGTGAGAAGGAGAGGACGGCATGACGCAAGCCGGGGGAGCGCTGTCTTCCCGTCCCAAATTAAAGCAGCAGAGGGATGATTTGTCAATGGAGTCATCTTCCTCATTGAACTTTGGCTAAGCCTCCTCTAACAGTGTAAGAGGGATCCGGGCTGGATTTCCCTTTTAAGCACTTAGACGCTGTTCCTATCCGGGGTGAATTCCAATTAGGAAGGAGCAGGTGCGGGTTCAGAGGCGCTTGCCGGCTCGCCGCTGATGACTGGCTGGTAATAGGCGCTCTTGGCTCCCGTGGAGGTTGAACCTGCGACCTCTCGCTCGCGGGACGGGCCTCTGTGAACACCGAGGCACCCCGCAGAGTGACGAGTAAAGCAGCGGGGCTTATGGTTAAACCACTCGATTCAGCCTTTCATATCACTCCCCAACGTCACTCATGTGAAGGCGCTGAAGCTTCTCCGCACTTCAAACTTCTACGTCTGGTTTCTCTCATTTGAAGGTAAGTGACAGTTCACTCCGACGTTTCGAATCTGCAAATATTAATAATATCGCAGGAACGATTCAGCAACACTTGAACACAAAGAGACTGTAAAACTGCCTGCAAACAGACAGACTACAGTTTAGTGCTTGTGATAGTCCTCACGGAGAAGATAGTGCAGGTTGATACACGAGAGAGACAACTGACTACTATTAAATCTGAGTCTTGCTGAAATGCCTCCAGGCACAATCACAGCAGCATCTCCTGTAAAGGCCGAGCCAGTTTCAACCCCTTTTTAAATGCAGGAAATGCTGGAACAAACTAAAGTTTTCAGGCAAAGTAAATCATAAAATCATCAGCAAACACTCCTCATTTTCTTTGGGATCTGGTAGAAATGACCAATACAAACATATTTATGAAGGAAACACTGTAAATAGTTCTTACATGCTAGTTTGGGACTGGAAGGGGCGGCGCCCTTCTGCTTCCTTTGCCACAGTGTTTTTTTTGCACCACAACCGTCCAGATAACTCAACATTCATGACTTATTCATGCTATAAACAAACACATATTCCAAACAGCTGCTCAGCAAACGCTGCTCAAACACTTCCGGCTCCCTTCTGCACTCCTTAATTGCTGCTTGCAGCTCCGAGTGTCATTCGGTCAGGCTCCAGATTCAAATCCACAATTAACTCCTGACTTTGCGCGGCGGATCTCGCTACTGCACATGAAAAAGTTTCCGGCAGCGCGAGGTCACGGCGACGCGCCGATGCTCCCCCGCAGGTGTGTGTGTGGGGGGGGGGGACGAGCCAGGGACGGCAGCGTAACAGCGAGTGCATAAACAAGGTGTAATTGTTTACTCGCAGAGCTTGGAGGGGCCGATCCTTATTGTGTCGCGGTCGGCGCAGCGCAGACAGAGAAAAGCGAGGCCTGTTTGCGGCGGCTCCCCAGAGGGAGCGCCGCTCCACGGCAGCCTGATGGATGCCGCGGCGGTGGCGGTGGTGGTGGCGGCTGCTTTTTGTTCTCGGGGTTTTCTGCAGGCGAGCGGCGACGCTTCGCTCGTCTGCGTTTAGAGGACCGCCGCTCCCTCGCTCTCTTCTTCCTCCCTCTTTAAAGGAAATGAAACACACACCGAGCAGACTTTTTCCCAACTCCTGGAGCCAGGCGGCATCTTAATTCGCTCTTTCGGATGTGTGGTGTTGGCGGGCTTTTACGGGGGGCGGGGGGGGGGGTTGATGTTGTCAGTGCTGGAAGGAACATGTAATGAGAGCCGGGTTATCTCGTCATGAAAGATGTAATATAAACACATATGCAGCGAAGCCCCGCAGCAGCCAAGCATGGCGCCATAATGGCGTCATATGGTGCCGTCTGCTAATGTTTGGACAGAAACAGTTTGGCTGTTTGCTGAGTTGTTTTGCCTCCATTAGAATCACTCTTGTTCAGACTAACAACAGTAACAGTAAACAACCGAGCTGAGCCAACAAAGGATGAACAGATTGATGTTTTTGACCACGTTGCTGTGAGAAGGAGCCAGACAGTTACGTTGTCTCTAAACTCCTATTAACTCCTGAAGAGCCTGTTAAGCCTGAACTCAGCGAGAAACTGGAGCTCCCTCCGAAACCGCTCTTTTATTTTGAAGGTCCCTAATGTAAAGATGAAGGGGACTCGGTAATTTGAAGGGTCCCTGTTTGATATTAAAGGCTCGGTACGTTTCTATAACTCTGTTCCAAGGTTCAGCCAAAATTATTTCATTAGGACCAACAAAGTGTGTCGCGCCGTCAGGATCCATACGGGCTGATTGGAGAGTCTGATAGCTTGACTTTGACATTTAACAACGATTTCTGCTGTTTCTATTCTCCCGAAAATACAATTTGACCTTTAAATACTCAATTGAACCTGCGAGAGAAGATAAAAATCGGTCATGTGTTGAGCGGGAGAATGGAATATGACAGCTGCTTAGGAGGAGGAACATCATTAGTTCCTGGTGCTCCGTCGGACACATTTGTCCACGGCCTGATGGCGCCGTTGTCAGAGAGGCAATATCACCGAACAGATGACACCACATTATCGCCGCGCACGGGGGGAATTCATTAACATGATCTTATCGTCATCTCGGTGCAGGAAGTAGGAAAAGAGAAGAACATTACAATCGCCCCAGATCGCTACGTCCCTGATAGAGTACCCTTTAAATGCCTCCGGATCCTTCTATCACTGCCGCCATTTCCTAAATGGCATCATTTGTCCACCGCGCCACGCGTGACAGCGACGGCAGGCGCCGCCCCACCGGCGCGCTCGCGCGGGCCGTTGACATTTTACGACGTGTTGCGCAAGCCGCATTGGCGAGGGCTTCATCTAACACGCCGACGTTTCGCAGCGCAAGCAGGTTTCGGTGAAGAAAGATGCAAATGATCGGCGTCCGGCGGCGTCGGGGAGGAGGGAGCGCCGCGCGCGTCCCCTCGCCGTTCCGAACAGAATGGGGGCAGCGGCGCTTTCAACACTTCCTTCCCTGGATGGAGCCCCGCTGTGGCAACACGCTGCTGCCTGTCGGCTCGTGTTGTTTTTTTGTGCCCGTCCAAGTTGAATAAGAGAGAAAAAAACAAAAAAAACAATGAGTCTGACTCTGGAAATTGGTTTGACAAATGAGGCATTCCTGACTTTAAACTCGACACTTTTGGACGTTTGGAAAAGACTTCATTTCTGTCGAGAAACAACAGAGAGGAGGCCAAGGAGTTATTGAACAATAGTTTTCTCTGCTTTTGTTTTTCAAACAACTCGGCAGAAAGAGAAAAAGCTCCGGCGCCGAGCGCTTGATGTTGGGCACATCAATCACGCGCTCAGATGACAGCTGACAGCAGCAGAGGAAGGCGACTGATTTGAAAGTGTTGACAGCAACAAGATGATCGGCCCGGTGAGTCGCGGCGACGCCTGATTGGTCCAAGGCAGAAAGTGTGAAGGCTCTCTGTCAGCTAAACGACTTGGAAGCACAACGGGAGAGGAGGAATTAAAGAGCGGCTGTTTTCAGGGGGCTTCCTCTTCATTACCGGGGCAACTTGGCTCATTTCATCTTGTTTTTGAAGTCCGAACATCATAAATGTGCCCCTCTCACACTGGCGCCCCCTGGAGCTGAAGTTTGGTCCTCGTTTCAGCTCAGTGTTTAACAAGCCGAGCGTCTGTTGCCTGACAAGTAGTTAAATCCCCTCTTTGGTCTCTGATTCGCCCAGATATTATAGTGAAGCCAAACAGTGACTGAAACACGCGCTCACACAACAAAGGAAAGTAGGTGACTTCAAAATAGAAGCAAAGAGCAATTTTCAACGTTTGCTTTTGATGCTAAACTGTATTTTTTAAGGTTTGCGACACAAATTCAGACAAAGTCGAAGCAGAAAAGTCTCACAATGATTTGTTTGGTCTGTGGACACGATGCTGAGAGAGGGACGTTAATGAGACACAGGTGGACACTATAAAGGAAGGGAGCTGGAATCAGCACACAGGAAACAGGAGGTGGAGCTAACATACAGCTAAAAGAAGAGGCGGAGCTTCAACAAATCAACGCGTGTCACTCCAAATGAGCATTAAAACCAAAACTGACATTTTTTGAAGGCGTCAGATTGTAAAAACGAGAGAAAATGTGTCTGAATTCAACACTGAGACGAAGAAAAATTCTGGAAAGCTTCATGTTTCAGTGTGAAACACGAGCAGAGGATATTCCTCTCAGAGGCTCCGACAGAGCAGTGAGACTTCGTCCATCGTTATTCAAAGCTCCAGTACAGCCGGTCACTTCCTCCCTCTATGATCCTACAACACCCGCAGCCGCGGTTAACAAGCAGGACCCGCCGGCCGTCCTTATTAGCGGCGGTGCAGGCGTAGCTGAGGGTATCCGGCGCGACGTGTCTCGGCAGCGCCGGTCAGCGCGCAGGCCGCCGCCGCCGGCTGCTCTACACCGCCGGACCTTTCGCCTCCACTCCAGCGAGATACGCAGCGATCCGCTTATTCAGATGGAAAGCCGGGACGAGCCGAAGAGGGCTTTTTTATTCATCGTAACAAGTCATTGAGATGTCTGCAGATAAAGCAGAGTGTCGAAGCTCTGGAGAAATCAGTTAGCGGCCTTTATTCTATCGAGTTTGTCATAATTACCAGTTAAAATGGAAGAATGGAGAAAAAAAGCCCACTGTGGTTTCTCATTAGATTGGAGAGCAGCAGATCTTATTTTTACGCATAATTACCAAAGGATTTCCACTGATACCATCGTTCTTCTCCTCTTATCTTCTATTTCCCACAGAAAAAAAAATAAAACCCAACAACAACAAACTCTTCAGTGGACGAGCGTTGGATAAATCAGGAGCGATCCTCCTCTGCAGCACATTTCCATCCAGGCTCGCCCGCGGTGGAAAACTCTCTCGCTCATCCCGGCAAAGGACTTGTTGACACGGAGATCCGGGTTCAACGCGGCAGCTCAGCGGGTATTTGGTCACACGGAGGCAGCGAACAAAACTCCCATCCGGGAGCTGGCAGCAGGAATATTTGGAGACTTGAGCGATTGAAGGCTTATTCGGCATAAACTCGGCTCGTTGTTGGGGGGGGTTTAATCCAGCGCAAACACGGCGATCGCTGCAAATCCAGCCGAGCGAACCGACTGTGTATTTACAAAGATAAACGTCTCCGGAGAATAAAGAAAGTGACGAGTGGCCGGTGGTTTGAATCCTACAGTTGATGCTATCAGATTATTCAAGTGCTCGTTTGAGCGCCATCAAACCTGACGTGCTTTATCTGATGGCAGCAGAGAGTCACATTAATTTTCTCCTCAATAATCGTGTCGATCGGCGTTAAGTTTCCTCGAGTTCCTCCGTACGTGTTTCTTCCTCTTCACATTTCTTGAATGTGTCCAGTGTGGTTGTTATGATTTCAGAGTCCTCTCTCTCTCTCCAGTGTTTCTGTGCTGCAGTAAACGGGCTCAGTGATTCATACCTTTGTGGTCTTTATAAATGGAAGCACTCCAGGAGCTGCAGTGGACGAACACCATCACCAGTGTTGTACAAAAGAGGCCGGCGAGTAATTCATTAATCAAACCGGCTCGCGACGCTACACCGGCGCTCGGCTAATAAGCTTGTCGTCCGACGCTCGCGAACACGAGGTTGGCTCGAAAACAAAGAAATTCTGGAGCAAAATGGGACGAAAACAAAAAGAAAAAGTGACCCGATTTAAACTTGGAAAAGAACAAAAGCAACACTAAAGTTGGAGTGACAAACAGGAACAAAGAGGAAGCAGATGTTTGTCTGTTAGATGGAGTTTCTTCAACTGCTGACTCACAGGTGTCACAGGAGGTGAGACCCGGGAGATCGTCGGAGACCCGGCGGCGACACGTCGACACGTCGACGACACGTCAATGCGACGCCGCGGTTGATTCGGAGCAACACGTGAGCGAGGAGACGGGAGCGAAAACAGGCGTTGGCAACGGGAAACCGGCGGCGATGGAGATGGAAACGGGGCTGAAACGTATCGCGCCATCTGCCACGACTAATGAAAAGCGAAGAACACAAGTCCAGAGTCGGAGCGGGCGCTGTATGTACAGCTGATCCCTGAATATATACACACTGACAACAGCACAAACTGGAGCCTGAAACCAGCAGCTTCTCCACACTCCCAATAAAACTGCGTCGCTGATTCAATTACTAATGTGAAAAGCAACTGTTCACCCACACAACCATCCTGCTTCAGTCTCCACAGACCGAGTGTCTGCAGTGACCATCAGGCCGGCCATCTGCTGTGATTCCCACCGACGTACTGATATCATTACGGGAGAACCATTTACTTGTATTTTCCTCTGGATTGCATTAGCAGCAGTGTGCGAACGTTTAACATCTCCTGGATTGTCTTTAATAGTTAAAGAGTGCCTAAAAAATAATGTGCGGACGTGGGGAATAACTTTTCCCTGAGGGCAGAAAATAAAAAATTAGAAACTCGGAGTTCGACAACAAAGCCGAGAGTGGCGTGGTTCAAAGCGCTTGTTGTCAGAAACGCTCTCAGTCCTGCATTTTGTCTCGTGATGATGCTTCACGTCGAAAAGCAGCAGATGATGTGGCAGCGGTTTGGTACATCAAGGACAAACAAACAGTCACCATGGCAACAGGGAAGCAGGAGTCGAGTCAGACACAGATGGACAGGAGTTCAACAAGTGAGACAAGAAGCTTGACGAGGCCGATTATCGAGTCACAAGCCGCCCATTGATTGTGAAGCACCCATGTGGTGAGGCTAGCTTGTTCTTCTGCTTGCTAAGCCCCACCCCCTCATCATGCATTTCATTACAGTTGTGTAACTTTGCTGCTTGTAAACACCTATTCAGCTAAATTCATCAATATTCCTCTAAGTCCTTCGATCTCGACTCTTTTCTGGGCGCATTCACAACATTTCTGTCATCACTTGTGCTTTTTTTTCATTGTGTACAATCTCGCCAGCCGTCATTTAACTGCTGTCAGCGCGATAAAGCCGAGGAGCAGCTTATTTTTCCCTCAATAGATCGATATCTTGTGCACTGACACCACTTTAATAATCTGTCACATGGCTGCTTTGACATGTCATCTACAGTATCTGCGGTTTGTTGCTATCGCTCGGTCGCTCTGCTCGGACAGACAAAGCCCAGATGCGATCAGAGACGAGACGAACATGACGGCAAAAACTTTAAAGCTGGAAAAAAACGGATCGTTGAAAAGGAGGAAAATACAAAAAAAAAGTGCTTCTTCATTCAAATGCAGAAAGTCCAACTCGCTGTCTCTATAAATTGCGCCGGCCAGGAAGTGCAGACGAGCTTTAAACAGCATGAATGTGGGAGCCCGTGCCAGGCTGAGCTAATGTTAGCCAGCAGTGCTGTTTCACACTCCTTCGCAGGCTGCCAGGAACCTGCTGAGCGATCGACTGCGCCGACACCCTGCAAAATCCACCTCGGCGGCGGCTGCATCGGTTCAGGCAGAGTCTCTGTCAGCCCGGCTGAAACACGGGTTTTCTCCCCCATTATTAGAGCGCTAAACAAATGAGACTGCACGTGGAGACGCACCGTCACGACTGGGATCATTTTTCACTGTGTGTGTGTGTGTGTGTGTGTGTGTGTAGGGAGGGGGAGGCCTTCAGGGCTGCGCCACCCACACACGATGGGGCCCGCTCATTGATTACAGTGAAGCATTCATTACCAACGTGTCGTTATGCTGCGTGGGAACCCTGCGGACGGATGTTTATCACGCCGTCCGGTCGAAGGCGTCCGCAGGAACGCAGCCTCACGTGTGCCACACGGGCCTGAATCGCGCCGGGCGCCATGCCAGGTGCTCTGATTGGTCCTTGATGGGTCTTAAAGTGTCATCATGACACATCTTGAACTTCTGTTTAACTGTTTTAAAAAGGTATCGAGCACAATCTGTTCCAGAGATCACTGATTAAAATGAACCTGTTTCCTACTGATGCTGTACGACACACACACTCACACACACACACACACACACACACACACACACACACACACACACACACACACACACACACACACA
>JAUESF010000002.1:2088110-2110994 GCA_032274765.1 Malacoctenus tetranemus | reverse complement strand
ACACACACACACACACACACACACACACACACACACACACACACACACACACACACACACACACACACAGGGTGTGACAAAGGTATTTTTGACTTGTAACAAACTGGTGATTTTGCCTTTTTTTGCAGCGTCGGTGGAACATCGGAGAGGAAAACGACCAAAACTGTGTCGAGTTGAGTCGGCTTGGAGTTGTGTTGACAGCAACACAAAGTCCTTTTCATCACCTCATATATCTTCACTTTATGAAAACATTCCTCCAAGGTTGCGTGTGAGCATGTTGCACCAAAGCAGATTTGCTGTGTATAGAAACCAAATTTCCCAAAATGAGGTTGGAGACAATATTGTCTCACTTAGTTTTGAACACAGTTGTTAGTTTGTGGCTCGTGTCTGAGCCTTGTGAGTAAACCGACGCGCCTCCCAAAATACCAATTATTTCTGCTTTTTCTTTCGCTCTCCTCCCGTTGTTTGTCTTCCGGGCGTCCGTGCTAACGCTCCGGCAGCCGAAGCTGCCAAGGGTGCAGAAAAAGCTCCTGACATTCCTCTCAGGTTAATTATCCGAGATTTATGCACTGTCATGGAGGCGCGGACAGATTTGCATGCCTCAGGATCCAATTTTGCAGCACACGTGCACATCAAAATGGAAAACAAATGCGTCCTCATGCATCTCTGTGCTTCTCGCTCCTGCATCCCGTCCGTGCCGCAGGTGACATCACGCGCCGCGATCGGGCCTCTTTCTATTGCAGTGTGATTATGTAGCCGCGGCTAACATTGGTTCACACTGTCAGCGCGCTTTGGCCTCTCGTTTTCACCAGCGAGCTCTCAGCGCCCAGCCATTTTTCGGTGTGAGAGAGACCCAGCGAGGACATGTGGGGACCGCCTGTCCTCCAGCAGCGGAGGGTCCCCAGCTCGGCATAGAGCAGAGCGCCCAGAGGCGTCACCGTTGCAGAGACAGCGTGATAAACACACCAGCAGCTGCCTGCACACAGCAGCTCCGTCAGCATGTTTGTGCAGACCTACTTATGGTGGGAACAAAAAAAAAAAAGCCGAGTGCTCACGTTCTGGGGACGCCGGGCGCTCCGGACACACGACGCCGGACCGCGAGGTCAAACGGAGCTAATTTTATCGATCGCCGTGCCGAAGAACTCCTCTGATTGGCTGCCTGAGGATGTTGAGTCGTGTGGCTTCAGTCCGAAGTTGGGAAATAATGAGAAAGCTGCAGACGGGTCCAAACAGAACAGAGGCCGGACGGCTGGTCTGACAGCAGTGATGAGGAGGTTTGGGGGGTCGGTGGGCAGTGGGAGGGGTCCTGGATCGGGGTTTTTCTGTGTCTGTTCCTCCTGAACGTGAGGTGTTGTGTTGTTGGCCACCACTAATCAGCTGTTGTTTGTTGACAAAGAACATTTTCTACCTAATTTATTCAGTTTGTGAGTTTTGTGAACATAAAACACGATTTTAAAGCCTTTTCGTTGCTTTGCAAACATTCAAACACGTTTGTGTAGCTTTAATGATCATAACCTTGGCAGTTTCACGCACATTTAGGGAGATAAAAAATGAAAAGCACTCATCCTGAATTTTTCAAAGTGTGTTGAGACTATTAGTATGCATTTGCATTGGCAGCCAGCATTAACATGCATTTCATCACGCCGCACCGTCAGAGGGACGATTTTAAACACAGACACTGTCGCTCTGTCTCCAACTTTTTTTGGGGGGGGAATCCACACCGGGAGAAAGTCGCCCCCTCAGTCTCTGTAATTGTGGCTTGTTTTGGGGGGGGGCAAAATGTTTACCCTGAATGAATTCAGTCTGGATGTTATTTGCTCTCTCTGTTGTGCCAGTGTCTTAGTGGTACAAGCCCTGCGGGATCCTGATGAATATTTCAGCAAGAAATCCCCGCGCCGCGCAGCTCGCTCTGTCTGTCTCTCGGCTTCACAATGAATACAAATTAACAAAGTGTGAAATGCGGCTGACGACTAACCTTATGAAATCCTGGGGTTTTTTTGGGCGAAGGAGCGCGTGCGGCGCGTCTGTTCCCTCCTACCTTTGGTTGCTGATCACCGGCGGTCCTGCAGGTATTCTCCTCCCGCTCCAGGATTTCTGAGCAGAGGCAAGAAAGAGAAACATTAATATGACAGATAAGACTGAGATTCTTCAATTACCAGCGGTGAGGAGGAGAATGAGAGGCTGCGAGAGGCGGAGGAGAGCTTTCAGCGCGGCGCCCATAGTCTTAAATTGACGAACACACCAGCAGAGTGAGACTCAATGGGCCCATCTTCTCCTGTTCTTGCCCCAATTTTTACATTTTGCAGGAGTGCACTTAATGCCTTCGCCAAAAAACCCAATTTCCCAGCGAAGATCACATTTTTTTTCATCGCCAGCTTCAACATTTGAGGTCCTGATACGTTCAAAAGTATAAATTGGATCCCCCCCGTACCCCCGGTGTGTGATATGAGCTCCATTTTCAGCTCTTTGAGCAGCGCGAGTGAGGAGATAACTGATGAGAGTGAAGCCCCCCCACCCTCCCTCTCTATCTGCTGGGGTCACATTGTCTCATTAATTGCTGGTGAGTTATCGCTGTACATATGTGAAACAGCTGGGGGCCATTACGATTTGGTGGGGGAATGATACCCTAAAGAGCTCAGCGCAGCGCTCGCTCGCCGCCGAGCCGCAATGTGTGTTTCCTCCGCTCGTCTGCCTCCCCAAACAAAACCAAAATCAGGACGTTTTACCCCCCCCCTCCTCTCTCTCTCTCTCCCTCGCTCTCTCTTATCGGCGAGCACAACAAGGCAGGTGACTCATTAACATTCCCGGCCCGCCGCGGGATTAAGAGCTTTGCAGGTTAAAAAACGTGCCATAATCAAATTATTCAAATGACCCTTTGCTCGGCGTCGACCTTCATCTCGCCATTTTGGAGACAATTACACCCGCCGAGTTGTGCCTGAAACCATTTCATATCAGACGGCGCGAGAAAGAGAGGAAAGAAAAGGAGGAGCGACGGAGGCGGAGGAAGAGGGAAGCAGGAAGATACCGAAGACAAAATGTCTAAATGACTAGTTAATTAAAACTGTTCCCTCAAAGATTATTCTGCTCCCCCCAGTCGTGGATAAGGGAAAGTCCTCACGCTGTGCATTAGTAATATGATATCTTTTTGGTTCATTGGCCTCGCAGCAGGTTCACTGTGGGCCGGCAAACTCTTTCCTGTCTTATCTACCTGCAGGTAATTGTTTCATCCACCGAAGGAACTTGTATAACTTTAGTTGGAAGTTATATTTTAGGGCAGTGGGGGGGGGGGTGGGAGGGGGGGTTTAACGATGCGTGAAGTGGGGCCCCCAAAGCGGGGCCGAGGCGCCTTAAAGGGAACTCGCAGGAAACGCTCGACTGCTCTCAAAAAGTGGGAAAAAAACCTGCTGATCTGCTTCTTTCTGAGCCTTTCAGTCACTCCTACGAAACGGTGCCTCCCCAACCTGGCAACCGGGGTCCCCTGGAGGGGACACCTGAGCTCACGAGGGGGCCCGAGGCTTTTTAAGGTGACCATGAAAACACCGAAATGAAGCGAGTTCCACGCTTCGATCACAACTTGAGAATTGATGGAAATGTTGACGCTGACAGGTCAGTCAGTTCACGTCCGTCCATCTGGACCCGCTCCATAGAAAACTACCTAAAAACAATGCTATGATATGATTGGAGGAGCCACCTGTCAGTCACCCTTTGACATCAAAGGCCTCATGCTGAGACACGAAGTACTTTACACTAAGTATCTGTATTCTCACTGATCCTTTCTGGAATAATTAGGAGTTTGCTTCCTCTTCAGGCTCCCTGAAGCTGCTTTCATCAGACAGGAAGCTGTCCTGTGTGACCATGCCACCTCTGTTGGCCGCGCCGCTGCCACCGTCGACTCTTCCTTTTTAATCACGCCTCTCTTCATCTGTCGCGCCGCTCTAGAGCCAATTACCCAAAAGGTGTGCCCGTGTTTGTGTTTCCCTTTTGATTGCTCTGCGTTTCCTCTGGCACTTGGGGGAAATTTAAGAAACAATTCGCCGTACATCTCATCATTTTGGAGCGGCGCTCCCGTTGGCCTCCAGGTAATTAGCACTGTGCCTGGTGGGGGGACGCCAGCGTGGGCCTCCATCGCGAGACGTGATAAATATTGACTTAGTCATACTCTTTCTTCTGCAGAGTTAATTAAAGTGTGGACTGTTTATTTTTCTGGGGCTGCCAACTTGAATTTGATGCCCCGTATTAATCAACACCCACCCTTCTTTCTGTGTATGAGAACCCCCCCTGCACACACACCCTCCCCCCACACAGCTAAATAACCACAAAGTGTGAGTGTTTGACTGTGAGCTTGTTTGTTGCAATGATCCAGTGAGTCAGTCCTTTCTACTTAGTTACTGAGAACGAGACAGAAGCTCAGCCAGCGCCGCTCCTCTTCAGTCTGGACCGTAAAAAAAGCATCGCATTCACACCGAGAGTTGAATTCAAGTCAAAGCTCAGACGGTCGACATGTCGAGCAACTCGTTGTTTGATGACAAGTTCATAGCATGACAGGAAATCTCACAACATAATGGTGAAGGAAGAATTCTTTACTTTCCTTCAAAGTTTTGAGGTTATTGTGATTATTTTTGCCATCGTTACTCTAGTTTCTGGTTTCTCTGTTAGTTTTTTCTTTTTTACATTCTTGCTGTTGTTTCTTTTAAGATTCAACTAATTGTTGTTATTATTGTAATAGTCATGTTGGTTAATGTTGTTCTGTTTGATGTTGTCACTGTTGTTTTTTTATGCTGCCAAAGTTAATTACATTTTGATTGTCCCTGGTGTCAAACATGTTGTGTTTATATTGTTTCCACATAAACATGAACTTGCTGTCAATAATGTCGCCTCCAATCACACAAACAGAAACCAACAACAAATGTTACATTTGCACTACAAAAGACGTCAGTGATTCTGCAGCAACACTTCTGAACGCGGATTAAACTCGCGGCTCCGTTTGTCTGAATCGAGGAGACGTGGATGTTTGCAAACTGCACCGGATTGTTGGACGTGTTGTTATCAGCTGCTCAGTCACCAGACGGCCTCTGACAACATGGGACCACGTCGTCTGGTCAGAGCAGACAGCTCAGATACAAACACGAGTTAGACGAGCGTCAGACGACGCCGGCGCTGCTGAACATCAGGACCGACACAGCGGGACCTTCAAAAGTGTATTTTTCACCACTGAAACCCAGAAGAAAAGATTAAAAAGTCTCTGTGACGGGGAGGAATTGTGTTCTTGTAATCACAGAAACCACCTACACAGCCCAAACTGCTGGCTGGATGTTGACATCCTGAATACAAAAGGTGCTCGCTAAATGCATCTTTTGCAGCTGAGACAAGAAGGTGATTGTGTCTGAACATGAGTCATTTAACCCCACAAATTTGCATTAATATGAAATGAACGGCGCAGCCGGCTCTGCGCCGCTGCAGCCGCGGCACGCCTGATGAGGAAGGGCGTTCAAACAAATCTCCGAAGCCACTAGACAGCCGAACAAGACGCGGTGCTTCTCCTCGGGATCATCAAACCGCACTCCTTCACGTCTCTGTTTGTTGTTGCTGGGTAATTGAGTTGCTCTGCTGTCATGGTGTGACTCATCAGTGGCTCATTATTCCAGCGGCTGCCAGAAGAGGAGGCAGCAACGTGAGCCGCGCTCCAGTTTGGTCATTAGAGCGGCGCCGTACCTGGAATGGCTTATGAGGAGACACGCGAGGAGCTGGTCCGAGGGCTTGGCCACGCCGCTGTCACGAGCGCTGCTCTCATGCACGGCTGAAATATTCATCAGACACGTCAGACTGTGATCTTTCTGTGCATTAACATTTCAGTGGGCCACGGAGGTTGTTTTCTATATTAATATTGTTATTTTAGTGCAGCGAACCTGCATCATGAAGCCCAGTATGTCAGAGAAACGTCTATCCACCAGCTCTACCTCTTTCTGCCTTTCTCCACACAAAGTTTAACTTTCATCGCCCCAGATTCACGTTTTATTTCATCCTCCGACAAAGGTACGTTCTGTGCTTTGCACCGCATTAAAAACAACTTTAAGCGAACCTCTTATGTATTGAATTCATTTAATGAACTTTCTTGGAGACAAAACGTTGCAGATCACTAAGAAAAGACTTTAATTTTAATGAGAAAAGTTTTTCTTCCACACTTTTTTTCTTGTCTCTCTAATTTTCAGCCTTAATTATTAACAGAGAGGAACAGAAAGCATTGTTAGTGAAGAGGAAGAATATCACTGGAAATATGTATTCGCATCATCTGTGAACGAGTGCATGTCGTCGTGTCTGTGTCTAATCACGACATCTAAAAATAAAGGCTAAATCTCAGGAGCAAGAAGTGGATTTGTTGATTTTTCCAGCAGCAACAGAATCACTCTGGGGTCTGCAGAGGTCCTTCCTTTGCTCAGACGCTGGTCGTCAATTTTAAGAAGCAGAAGAGTCAGCGCCGATATAAATTCTTCTTCTTTATCGCTGGAACAGCTTGTGCAAACACATCTTCACTGACGCCATTGTTTTCTGTTTCAGCACTTTTCTCCTGCAGTGTTGCTGCCGTGCCAAGAAAGAGGAGAGGCGACACAGTTCCAGTATCTCCTCCTATACAGCAATTACAGCGCGACTGAAGAGAGACGCTATAGAAAAATTCTCCGTAATTAAACTTATTTTTAATTGGAGGAGACATCAGTGCAGCTGTGTGGTGGATATCTGACGTCGCCTCCACGTTTCCAGAACTCGTGCAATTCATGGGAATGTTTTTGGACACAGCCTGCGTTGCTGATCTTCCATCCTCCAACAATTGTGATTTACATTACAGTTCCCGCCTCTGGCCGTCTTTTGAAATTCCCACCGCTGGCTTCCTCATCCCCTTTAGTCATGCGTCATATTCTTCCCCCCCCCCTGCAGAATGATTCATTTCCCTTTCGATCCGGACACTGCAAAAGGAGTTAAATCCCCGGAGAGATTCCAGCCGGGCTCCTCGGTAAACTCCTCCGGTCATTTCTAAAGAGCCCGAGCTGCTTTCTGCTCGAAGGTTAATGCATGCTGCAGATTGGCGGTCCTCGAACCTGCAGGCGGCGCCTCCTGGAGGTCCGCTCGGAGGTTATCGAAACGAAATTTGCACCTGAAAAGGACACTTGGGTGGCTTACATATTTGCTTTTATTTTGAAGGCTTCTTAGTTTTGGGGGGCGCCGGTGAAGGATGGTGCTGAGTCCGCGAAACAGCAAATAGCCTTGAATAAATAGATAGAAATTCTGAAACTCTTCATGCAGGCGAGGGAGTGCACGACTAAATAGCTCAATCAGACATTAAGCTCTGTGTGGTTTCAGTTGGAGCACACAGAGAGACACGGCGAGAGACAAACGAGACGAGGTTTGGTGGACGGGAAACGTGATCCACTTGTAGTTTCGTCTCACACAAGCACCAACAGTTCATTTGAAACAATGACACATGGTCGCCAGGGGCCACCCTCTGGCCACGCCCATCCAGGAGCAACAGCACATCCTTGTATTGAACGATGAGCGTCCAAACGTTCCTCCTCTGACAAACATCCTGCTCCACACAGGATTCACTAACCAGAACCACCGCGGACACCAGATGGCACCGAATTCCCAAGAAATGTTGAAAAAAAGGAAAGTATCACTAAAAACAATGCACAAACTGTTGTTTTTGTTGCTAAATAGGATAGTAAACATGATCAGTCAGGTAGCAGGAGAGGAGGTGGACACTGGCCAGTTAGGGCCTGTTCATCTGCTGAAACGGCCATTAGGGGAAGAGAACAATGGCTGCAGGACGATTCCTCTCACTGCTGCATCTTAGCCTCCTCCCCGAGGGAGCGAGAGAGAGAGAGACAGAGAGAGAGAGAGAGAGAGAGAGAGAAAGCGAGAAAGAGAAAGAGAGAGAGAGAGCTGGAGAAGTCTGGTTTCACACCCCTGCTGCAGATCACACCCAGCTCCACCGTTGGGGATGAAAAGGTGTTTATGGGAGTGACAAACATGGAGGCCGAGCAGAGAGAGAGGAGTCAATCCGTCTTTGCACTGCCGAGGCTTCGCTCTTACGTCTTGGCTGGAAAAGACTTCTGAGATTCGGGGACCTCGACTCTTTATACGCCTCCTGATTCTCTGGTTTTCACAAGTCACTCTTCAGAATAATGTGGCCAAACACTCGTGTCGTATTCCTCTCATAATAGCAGAAGGTCCCTTCAAATTCAGACCATTGTGTTGATAAGTGTGTGTGTGTCCTTGTCAGTCGCACTGACCTGTTCAGTGTGTCTGCTGCCTCTCAACGACTATAATCAGACATCATTAATGGGTGCTGACTGTCCACATTTCTTAATGTCACAGCAGCAGTTTGATATTAATGTATCGTTGGAACAAACCTTTAAACTCTCTCTCGGTAACTGGTCAGATTGAGCAGGTTATCGAGCGTTTTTTTCAAAAAGCTGAATAAAACCACATTTTCTTTCGGTTCCCGTTGCGCGCACGCCGACACTCACAACAACACAGGTCCAAAGGATGGAAACAGAATAGCGGAGCGCACTGGAGGCTTTTGTGGCGTGTATTATTGAACACAACTTCCACAACAATGCCGCACGCTGGCTTCAGTGCACTCTGGGGATTATTGTGTTGGCATATTTACCAGTTGAGAGCAGAAGACTGCCTGTATAAACGAGTAAAAGGGTCCGATTTGCAGCAGGAATTCCTCCATCACACGCATCGTTGCGAGAGGAGGAGACGGCGTTTCCCACAGCTGTCACATTGCGTGTCAGATCTCCTCAGACGCCTTTGGTTGGTGTTCTGTTCGTACATCAGTCGAAGCGCTGCAGAGTTCATGGGGAAGAGTTGCTGCTTGAAGGGTCTCCGCTCACATTTTGGGGCGCGCACAAAGGATCCGATGGCAGAAGCTGGAACGCTGAACTCCACCGACGGAGCAATTATAGCAGCGCTTGTGTGGATCAAACCAACACTTACCAAGTCTCTGCAGCCGTTCTGGGCGTGTATGAGGTCTCAACCCCTCTGTGATCTCTGCTTCTGAGCGCAGTGCGTCCTGGACCGGAGAGGTGGGAACAACACCGCAAAGCTTGTTGTTTCAGCCGTCTGGTTCTGATTCAGGCTCCACTCGACTTATTTTTAGTGACTCCAACATCTCTCCACATCCTCACAACCAACCTGGTTCAAGTGTTTTGTTAATTAACGGAAGAGAAAGCTCATGAAAAGGCGTCTTTTACCATGCTCACTTTATTTAGAGCAGAGATTTGTGGTAAATCCTTATTAGACGTTCGCCCTCATCTGTCTCGCCAATGTCACACACTTGAAAAGAGGCAAAGCTCTCTTGCAGGATTGGCGGCGTCTCGCTCTGTGACCTCGCAGCGAGGACGACCCGGCACGGCGAACGAGGAAACAGACTGCGGGATCAAACGGAAACAGACAAGAAGGGAGACTGAGCGGGGAGGAAACAGCAGAGAGCAGACGGGGAGACGAGGAATCAAGAAGCTGAGCGGGCGAGTCAGAGGCCGGCGCGTGCAGGTCAGCGCGCTCGCTCCTTCGGCTTTGCTCTAAAAACACAGCGAGGAAACGAGGGCTGCAAACGGGGAAATAAAGAGACGGCGGCGAGGGGAAGTGATAGGACGAGGCGTCGGCAGGTGACAGGCTGCCACGGCGAGGGGGGAGCGGGGCTTTTGGTGATGCACGGCGGGGTGAGAGGCCTCGTCTGACACCGCCGCCGCGATATGGGAGCTGACAGGTCGAGGTGGGTGGTGGGTGGGTGGGGGGGAGGAGAATGAGAAAGAGGAGGGAAGAATTCCTGCTGAGGACGAGTCCAACAACTCTGACATGACACTTCCAAAAGCTAATTTAGCTCCGCTGGGAGATGATGTGCCAGGCTTGCCGCGCCCCCACTGTGCTGCTTCGTGAGGAGACCCTGATGTAATTACACTTCCATACAGGACGACGCCGAGGCCTGCGGAGCCATTTCTACTGTGTCTTCATTTGGTTGATCCTTAGTGTTGAGTGATTTGCAAGCACAGAACATGTGCACACACCGGCTTCTGCAAGATTTCCCTTTTATACCAGTTGGACCAAGGAGAGCCAAGCACAGATAACTTGGCCTGACCAACAGACGCCGATTAGAGGAGAAGGAAGAAACGAGCAGATTTCAGAGCTCTTTCCAGTCGTGCTTCTATACATTTTGTCCCACTCTCTTCAAGGCTTTCAGTTTAATTCCATGTACTGTGACGATCCCACTTCCTGCGACGACATGAGCAAGATTCAGTCCTCCAAGTTTCTCAAAGCGACGTCCTCTGGCGACTTCCGCAGGGTTCAACCAGGCGCCGTATTTCATAAACGGATCACAAATTAAGGGCGTTTGTTAATCAGACCCTTCGCCAAAGTGAGACTCCTCTCAGCGGACGCGGCGTCTCCTCGTTTCTCTCCCTCTCGCCGTATCACTCTTCTCGTCCCTTTTCTGTCTGCCGCCGTCACCTTGAGTCTGCGGATGTGGCCCGTTCCTGGGGGAGGCGAGGTGCGGGATGCAGGGTAATGAATCAGACCGCGGGGGTCACGGTGCCACCAACACCTCTTCTCATGCGCGGTAATGAGCTGAGGTCAGTGGAGTGGAGGAGCGCCACACACACACACATAAAAACACACACACGAACCCAAAAAGAAAAAACACACACACAAGAGAAACAACACTACGCTGCAGTGTCACCACTCCCCAGCAAATCTCATTAACTGGGCTTCAACCCGAGCTACAACCCCGGCGTTTACACAGACACCTAACTTGAGGGTGAGACAGCCTGAGCACACTTTAATTAGTGTAGCCATTACTGTTCTGCAGAGAGCGAGCCTGCTTTTGTCGCTTAAAAGTGACACACACGCGAACACACACACACACACACAGACACAGACAGGAGGAACTTTGACTCAAGCATCAAAATTCTACCGAAACCGTTTTTCATCCTGAGTTTGTTTTCCTTTATCCGTCTGTTTTTGGGGACTATAAACGCATCCGAGAGAAATGAAGATAAACAAAGGGATTAGCTCCCCGAAATAAAACGGAAAAATTAAATTACAATTAGATTTCTTTGTTACGAGGAAACACAAACAAGGGTGTTGCTTCGCGGAGCGAGCCCGACTGTGCCTGAAGGAAATTTTCTTTTATCTCTGTCAGTGTCCACTGTGCAGCGCCTGTGGGCTCACCACTTTAATCCCAGCTGTTCCACTGGAGCTCAGCAGCCAGCGTTTCAGGCTCTGCTTGTGCCGGGGAGCCTCTCACAGAGAAAAAGGCCGAGAAAATTCCTGGGGAGAGGAGCGTGTTTGTGCCATATACGATTTAATAGAGTTGTATTCTCCTTTTTCAGGGTAAAAATTGCCGTTCTGGAAGTACACAAGTTCCAACAACTTCTCAAACAAGACATAAATGTAGGATTAGTTCAGCTGAACGAGTGAATTCTCAAAATATTTCTGATCTATCCATTTTAACGACCTGTTTTTTAAGAAATAGCAGATGTTTTGGGCACAGTCCTTCTTAAAATGTATCCTGGAGCAGTAGTAGCTCAGCTAGTCGCTTAATAACTGAAGGGTTGGTGGTTGTGTACCTCAGTGTACTTCAATAACATTCAGAGTACATATCTGCTTATTGAAGATGATTCTCCAACCTAATACACACAAATCCCTCGATATGAGTGTTTAAGTCAGAGCAGGTCCGAGATCTCTGCTGCCTCTCCGCAGTTTCCCCTCGATTTCTATTTATTTTCAAGGTGGTTGAACAACAAGTGTGAGATCATAAATAAACCAAAAGTAAGCACAAATAAAAGAAGGAAAAAAGGAAAAGGATCCCACACTTTGGTTCAGTTTGTCTCGTGTTGACAAACGTTTACATCTTCTGGTAGCATCCTAAATTTTGAAACAGATGTTTTCATCAGCAGCACCACGTTCACACCTTCCACAGAGGCGCGTGTTGTTTTTGTTGAGGCTGAAAATGTGGGTTAAACGCACCCATGGGATGGCTGTGGTGGTCTGTTTTACCAGCAAAGAGCTCACAGTCGCTTATTAAATGCAAAGAGGGATCCATGCAGTGGCAGCAATACCTCAGAGACTGCTTCCTCCAGGGGCTTGGGTCTGCTTGTTTAGTGCTGCTGCAGCAGCAGCAGCAGCAGCAGCAGCAGCAGCAGCAGCAGCAGCAGCAGCAGCAGCAGCAGCAGCAGCAGCAGCAGCACCACCACCACTGCAGCTCCCATGAAGCTACGGCATTAAATCACAGCAAACACTTACTGAGCCTATATATAAGCTTTCCTTTGTTTTATTTGAGCCAATATACACAAGTAATAATATCGTGGTTGCTTTGGAGCCCCACAGTGCTGAGAGATTTAATCCTTTAACATGAGGCAAAACAGGAAGTGCTGCGTAACAAAACGATCATACATGTTCGGTAGCGGTTTGAAGTTGACCGTGTGAGTTTCCCTTTTGATGCCTGAAACATTTTTAGCATTGTAATCTGGCTTTTAGGTTGTTGTCTGTGCTTTCTCCAGTTGGTAGGTGAAGTAAGATTAATTGTAATGGAGGGAGGGTCGGTTTTAAAGCCTCCTCGTTCCCAGAAAATCGCACCGCGGTTCCTTTTATGTTTGCACCCTCTTCTTTCATTCCTTTCTTTACCTTAAGTGCCCGTCTGTCATTGATAGAAAATGTTATAATGCCACCCAGCTCAAGTATGAAAAGTGGCACAGAGAACACAGGAGACCAGATTCCTCACGCCTTTCTTCTCGGCGAGCTCCACATTTCTTCACAGATGGAGTTAAATTATGCAGGACAAACTGTCTGGATATAATGTTCACAGAGTGAGGGGGTGTGTGGAGGGCTCCTCTCTCTCTCTCTCTCTCCCTCTCTCTCTCTCCCTCTCCCTCTCCCTCTCTGTGATGGAGAGAAATTCACACTTTTGCAGCTGGCCTTGGAAATCATCTCAGGAATGTATTTGACACAGTGATAGACTAAATTTTCCACATGACTACACTGTAAAAAAAAAGATGGAAAGCTCACATGCAGAACCTCGTCTCTCCTCCCTCTCCTGCTTCTCATGTTGCTTGTGTGTGTTTTCCAAACCATCTGATAATGAAGCAACATGACTTCAAAATCAGTGACAGACAGAAACGATTGGAAGATCTCTTTTGTACATACACATAAAAGTGGGAATATTTTCACTCTTCCTCTAATAACAAATCTTTAGCTAATGAGTATCCACTTCAAAATAAAGCTCTGTGTGTCGGACTTGTTGAGGTCAGAACTGTTAAACGCAGTTTGGAAACTGGAGTGACAATAAAAAAATCCTAACAAGAGATTAAAACTTTGGTAAAAGTGAAAGTCACCTACTGGAATGACTAAAGGAAAAGTCTTCATTCATCCAAAATTACAGTCGAGTTAAAGTCAAGGTGAATCCCTTTTCTAAAGTTAACTGTGGAAAAAGTTAAAATACAGATAATCCAAAAAGTACTGCTCGAGTACAACAACACAGCTTTGTTGCTGTTGTTAATGGAGCTGTCTTTAATAAAACCCGTGGTGCACCTCAGGGGTCAATGTTCGTTCCTCTGCTTTTTCATGCTACAGCTGGGACACATTCATAGCAGTCACAGAACCAAATTTATGCTACTGAGATGATCCTGGGCTGTCAAGTGGTATTTTAACCCCGTAACTAACAGCACATGTCTGAGTAATACTCAGACTCTGACAATTTGAATACCTTCTCCAATATAAGACATCCCTCCATGTATCTCTTTTGATAAGCTGTCACTAGTTAACTTAAGTTTGTAAGAAGAAAGAAAAGTCGACGGATCAAAACTCGCTTAAAACACCAGAATTCACCTGCGTATCTCTTTACTGTGAGGTGACGTTGACCACTACACTTCCGGCCACAAATACAGAAAACAAAAGCGCCCCGAGCGTGACCTTTACCCAGCTCCACCTCGACTCGCTTACATGGGTGGTATTTTTTCAGATTAGCTGACAATCGCAAAGTAACACGATACAATAGGACACGTTCTCATTTCAAAAATAGTCTCACAGAGGGACCCCAGAACGAGATCTTCTCGCTCTGCACATTTGAAATTCAAACCGCTTTGATATGGATTTCCATCACGTGCTCACATTCTGCAGCCGCTCCTATCAGCAAAGCCTCGCCAGAGGACAGAACGAGGCCTGCTCGGCAGCTCCGATAGCCTCCCAATGAGCCTGAGAGGGTTTCACCCCGCTGAAAAGTTGATGAACAATTGTGAAAAGACAGAGCGATTATCTCTTAAATGTCATGTTTCCCAGAATGAGTCACAGCGGTGACTCTCTCTCCTCACGATGGCCATTGATAACGGCGTGAAAAAAATCTCTCGCCTCGGAGCACATTTGCATTCTAATAAGCCAGAGACTTCCTGTTCCTCCATTCTGCTCTTTTTCCTCTCTCTCTCTCTATTTCAACCCCCCAAAACTTTTTCTTTCAGTCAGAAAAACAAATTGCATTTCAGGGGAGACAGAGAGGTGATAATCTGCCGCATGCGGAACAAGTCGTTCACTCAGAGCGGCGGACGTTTTATTTCATACTTCGCTCGTGGCTCACAGCAGAATAAAACTCCTCTGAGCTGCGCCGCGCTCGCCGTGTCCCACGCGGCCCGTAACGAAGTGTCTCGTCATGCTAAACGCCGCTCTGCGCTAAACTTGCCAAGAAAAAAACAGGGGGAACAAACGGAGCAACGCCATTACTCCGAATGGTTAAACAGCTGCACGGAGCAGACGTGCAAGCTCAGTGTTCCTAATAAAGTGGCGTGTCCGCAGCAGGGAGCCCCACAGGTGTAAATTATAAAGTACAGGTGGAGAAACTAACGACTGCAGGACTCTGAGAGACGTAACGAGGTGCAGGTAATGAAAGCTGTGAGAGGAAAATAACGTTTGGTGAGATTTGGCTCTTTTCCCACCCAAAAAAAAAAATCACACTTCATTAACCCAAGACTCAAGATCAAAACAGAGCGCGCGTTGGTTTTAGTATCGATTTTTACCTCCTTTTTTTACGAGTTGATAAGGCGCTGCGTGGCCTTTCACCGGGCAGCTCTCAGTTTATGGAGCGAGGAAGGCCCCTCGGTTCCCCGTTCTTAGCTGTTCCCCAAAGCAGAACAAAAACATTTGGTGATGCTGCTTTCAGCCTTTATGCTGCCAGCTGCTGGAGCAGACTTCCAGGGGATCTGAGAGAGGCTGAAAATATTGATATCTTCACACACAGGATCCCAAATACACACTTTTAGGTTTGCTTTGATATGGAGCACCATCTTTCTGTTTGTACAAAAAAATATATTTTTCATGATAGATTTCTTTTCTTCTGTCTTGCAATCAAGAGTGAATTGTATCATTTATTTAATTGAAAAAAATTCAGTTACATTTTTTTCAGCTCTTCAGAGATTGTTTGTTTCTCTGGGAGCCAAAAATAAAAATAAAAAAAATACAAAAAAAAAAGAAAAATACAAAGTCACTGTTTCCTGATAAAAAGCCATGAAAAAGTCTTGTAAATATTTCCATTAGAAGTCACATTTTTTTCTGTTTAGTTGTTAATCAGGTGTAATCTGAAGGTCGACTGCTTCGGTCTTGAGTCAGACCTCTTTGTAATATTTGTTGGCGAATCAGAAAAGACGCCGCGCGTGATGCTGAACCTTTTTTCCTGACATGCCTGCGCTCACCGGCTCCGTCGGCTGCAGACTCTGAATTGCTGCCCTGCATACGTTTTCCAAACACACCCCCACCCCAACACCAACGCCCACCTGCGGCCTGGGCTCTCTGAGGGGCCTCGGGGGTAATTTGCATTGATCACTCCCGGCGCTCTCGTTTGCCGGCCGGCGCGCTTCACAAGGAGTGATGCGTTGTGCAGCCTTGATGCCAAAATAAGCGGCGTGTTGTCAGACAGTGATCCTCAGTCCACGAGACGCTCGGAGAGGTGAGTCATCTGGCAATTACCAGGCCTCTCCATGTCATCATTTAATGTCTCTTTTGGGCAACAGTGCTTATGGTGAGGCTAATAATAACACGCTTTCCTCCTGAGTTTTGTCTCTGAGCGCTGATTAGCAAAGAAAACGCAGCAGATGCTGACAGAAAACACAAAATCTTTGCCAGTATTTTACAACCAGAAAGCTACAAAATATCTTTATCAAGAGTGAAGTAAAAGCAAGAATTATTTCCTCAATCTCTTTTCCTGTTAATTCAGCATTAGCACTGACCTGGCAAATGATGCTCACCAGGCTAATTGTGGTGCGAAATGAAGGTAGGAGCGTGTTGAAGTGCAGGTCAGCTGCTCTGCGTGTTGCTTCATGTGCACATGTATTAGTTTTATGTGTAAATATGCACCAGCGTATTGTGGGAGTGCCCCAAAACTTCACTCCCTCCATCATCGTATTAGGTGAACAATGGTTCGTAATTGCAGCAGCAAATTATTGCATGATCACTGGAGCTGTCTCCTGAGCAGCAGCCAGGCAATTAATTATAAATTCATGTTTGTTATAGTGATTCCAGACAAAAATAGGAAAGTGAGCATGCTCATAAATATTTAATTATGCAACCAAGAAATTGTTGTGACAGTAATTACTGACGGACGACGATACGGCGCATCAGCATCCTCCACTCCACCACTTTTGTACATCTGGTCGTGATACCACGCAGACTTTGTTAGGTGATGAAAGTTAATGAGCTTTAAAACGGAGGAGACGGCACGAAAAATCAAGTTTACTCACGAAGCAGCACTTCTATTTTTTTTACCGTCGCAGTGCGAGCCACACCCTCCCCTATCAATCATCAAACCGTGGTAGTGAATGTATCTGACATACCCAATCACGGTGAAATTAGTGGACAAACAAACATCTGAGTGATGGATGTGTGTTTTGTTTCTGGCACTCTTGGTTTGGCATCATGAGTCTCCATGCCGACACAATTTAAAGCACCTTTTCTTCACTTGAAAACAAGCAGAAAACACTGACTTTTAGGATTAATGTCTAAAACTTCGCCATATTAGCAGCCTGGACTTAAATTGGACCGTTTGTGATTCAGCACTGGACTCTCTATCACTCCAGAGCACCTGTATGGATTTAAACTTCAGCATCAGCGGGGTTCCACTTTAACAAGTCCGTGAAACATATATATGTGTCCACTTTGCAGAGCATTACGCTCACCACACCTGACAATTTATCAGATACTGACTATGAGGGTGTGAAACCTCCTGGCCCTCAACGAGCTCTCTGAACAGCAGTAGAAAAATCTTCATAATTCAAACGCTCTTTCTTATGAAGCCACATGCACGTTCATCTGCTCGTATGTCGTTCGAGTTTACACATAAATTATCGCCCCGCTGCGCTCTTATCAACCGTCCCGCCGTCATCAAGACTCAAAACACGGTGGATTAAACCCGACACTGCCGATGAGAATCTAATTGTTACCTCAGGGTTCGTTACACTTCAGGATATGAGAGCTGCACGATCCTACCAGGCGTGTTTGTCAGATCTGAAGTGAAACTCGGGTTAAAGATGCAGAATCTGATTCAATAAAGTGCAGCCTCGTAACATTTGGCGAAACGAGGACGACGTGTAAAATGCAGTTCGCGCCATGTGGATGTGATTATGTTAAGAGCGCTTTCTGCTTGTTACAAACTTGATTATGCAAAATTGGATGTGCAATTTTGTCTCCTGTTGTTGTCACATTATTCAGGTTAGTCGTCCTTTAAAATCACAAAAGCAAACAAGCCAAAAAATGCCCACCTGTGTGTCACATGTGTCTAAAAAAAGGCGAGAGATAAGGGAGAGAGAGTATGTGCTGACTATTACACAGTTGGAGCGATTTTGACTCGCGTGGAGGAGAGAAATCCTGAGATCTGAAGATGTGTCATCATCACTCCAGGCGTTAACAAGTACATTCACAGGCTCTGCACGCACACACACACACACACATTTAGGAAATTACACTGTACTTTTGGCTTTTTGCCTTGGCTGCTGTCGACTGGAGAGTGTGTCATGAAAGCACACATAAAGTATGTGGACGTTATTGCTAAAAACATGTTATTTGTGGTCAATTTGGGGTTGTTTTTTCTTCTGAATTGGACACGAGCCTTTTGACCTGATTTTGGCGAGGCGCTGCGAGGGAGCAGTTTGGATTTGTTGGATCAAGATCTGGGTTTTGATTCCTGACGGGCTGTTTTCATCTGGGATTCCTCCATTGTTCTTGTGGGTTTCTTCTTCCTCTTCCTTCGATCCAATAACAAGCCGGTGAGGTGAAATTAGTTCTTGTGAGAACATCTAATGTCAGTGCTCGTCCTGTGCGAGACCGGCAGCCTTTTTGGACAGTGGGAGGAAATCAAAGTTTCTGGATGGAAACTTTACACGGAAAAGCTTTGTGTGGGTTCAACCCGAGGCTCCTCTCACTGTGAGGCAAAGTCTCGAACCACTACATGGCCCTGAAATTAAGTAGAATATTTTAGTACTTCTGTAAAAAGGGTGCTGAATTGTCTCATGTGGAGTCCCGAGAGGAGAAGCATTGAAAACTTTTTCAGTTTTAAGGCTGAAAAAGAAGGAAAAACAAGCTCGTCCGCTCATGATGTTGAATCCAAGCCACACAAATCCAACATGTCGAGTGACTTCACATCACAGCTGGTGTGAATAGTGTCGATTCAAAACATTCGCAGGCGAGTATTTTGCGTTTTCATCTCATTTATTCGTCATGCTTTGAGTATGTAAAGGCATTACCAGTCATATGTGGATGTTGAACATTCCTCCACTGAAATGATTCGGCTCTAATCTGAAGCAACAACAGCCCTCAGCTCCCCCTGAGACTTCTCCCACACCCGGACAGATCCTTGTTTTGGTGGTGGGGGGGCTTCTTTTCAGCTGTAAGTACTTTTTTGGGAGGACTTCTGCTGACCGTAACCGAGAGGACCCGACTTGCAGGCTAATGTAGCCGCTTCTGTTTGAGTCAATCAGGAGTTCAGTTCAGGACATTTTCCTTCGGTTTATTGAATTTTGTGCATCGATGCATCATCGCAGAGAGAAAGTGAAGGGTTGACTGAAAAAAATAAAAGTCCATCCAAACACCGTCTCATTTTTAACCAGCTCGTTCGGCCAGAGTGGGCCAGAAATCGAACCGTGTATCTTCTCAGAAAGAGACAATAGCATCAAAAACAACATTAGTTTAGGGATGACCGTCTGCTCCAGAACGGCCCCGGCCTGCTGCAGCGTCAATACGAACCATTTAAACCTGAGTGTGAAGATCAGGATTTGTAATGTTAATATCACGTCTGAGAGCTTCGAGTTTATCCTCATGGCTTCAAACACGAGGTGTGAACACGCCGAGCATGTTGAGATGTTTCAGGTAACGTCTGATCCACACAGATCTTCTCATTTCTATTCTGTGCACAAAACGACGTGTTCATGCGACAAACCTTCGCCCTGCGTTGCTTTTTTTTCCCTCACCGAAGCGCGCACTAAACAGAGGATAAATAAATAAATAAACACACAAAAACAGTGGGGGTGAAAAATCAATGAGCCACATCTTGAGAGACACGAGCTATTTTCCACCCAGATTGTTATTCTTTGCTAGTATTTACAAAACTTCCAAAGAGCGCGGTGGGTCCAGACTATGAGACCAATTATGGTTAGCCTGTTAAACCCTTTGCCATTGATTTCTTTTCAGGCTTCATGTGCCAGTCCTGATGCACGGTGTGCTGAGCTGGAATCAGTTCCCCCGAAAGACTCTGAAATGGAAAGCCTTGTTTCAGCCTCCCTGCACCAAATTAGATTGCGTCCTTGTGTCAAGGGGAGTTGTTTGTTTTTGTCGAGTTTCTCTTTGTCGAAAGGTCAAACGGGCAGACCGAGGATTGTCCCGCGCAGCCTTTTGTCACACATTATTTATGGGTACTCCTCGGCAGATGGGTACAGGCTATAGGAGTTGATATCAGGATACGGCGCCGTTACCTCTCGCTGCCAAATGGCAGTTTGAGATGGGTCAGTACGGGAGCATGCATGTTGGACTGCAAATAGAGGAGGAAGAATCTGAAAAAAATGCATAAAGTGGTGTGATCGCATGTACAAACACACCCCCTCCCCCCAAAAAAAGGTTTTGACAAAAGATAGTTTTGTGTGACAGATGCTGACTGGCTGTTTATTTTCGCCTTTCTGCAGCAGAGATGTCAGAGGAATAAATCAGTGTCAAAGTTAGCGCTAATGTGGGACACGTGATGGTCAGTGACAGTTTGAGTGATGACTGCATTATTGAGCTATAAACTGCAGTCTGGATTTTGACAATAGCGATGGTTTGCTTCCTGGACAGATTTTTGTCGGCCGTGAAAGGAGGCGATACGTCAAAGCGCCACCGCGTCTCCGGCGAAGGAGGGGGACACGTCTCTGCATTTGGACACATCGGTCAGGAGACAAATGTGCTAATAAGGTAAGATTATGGAAGAAATATGCTATAATTAATACCAATCACGCAGGTATATTGACTTCATCTAACTTAATTCATAAAGAACTTTTTGTACATTTGCGCTTCACAGAAGTATAAAACAACACATATATATAAATACATGCACAAATACAGGGAGCATGATGTGTTCATGCAGCTTTTAACAAAAACAATCACAACGATCTATGATTAAATGTGTTGCTATTGTTGACAGGTAATTTTTCCTGTAATTAATTATTAGTATTAATTTCGAAGTTCCAGCAGTGACAAAAACTGAACGTTGCATATGAGTCATTCGGATGTGTTAAAAATGTCACATAAATGTACAAATTGGAAAAAGTTGTTGCCATGGAGATCTCTGAGTAAATGGCTTCCCCGCTGCTCCTTATGGATGATTTAGAGACTTAACAACTGATGTGGAAATTAACGAGATGTCTCCTTCAGCAGCGGCAATAACGAGCGCTTTGCTTTTCCGGCGGCGGTGGCGAAAGGGGGGCCGCAGAGTCCGACGGTGCATATTTTTCCTCTTGCAGCTCCTTTGTCACGGTGACTGATCAGACATGGCATCAGTGGTTCCAGGAGGGAAGTGACAACAAGAGGGAAAACAAAGGGTCAACGCAATTAACCCCTGAGATGTGCTCACCGCGCCGCCGTTTCTTGGGAAGCCTGTATGCGCCGCTGCCGCTGATTGGTCGCGGCGATGGGCTGTATATAATGTTCTCATTTTTAAAGCGTGGAGAGCCGCTGCCGTGGCTTTGTGTAAACATGTAGTTACATGCTAATTAGGCCATTGTGCTAATTTCAATTACAAGCGAAAAATTAAGAAATTGTCACGTGCACTCGGCACGAGGGACCTTTTCTCTCACCCCCCCACCACCATCACTGTTAATCTAACAAATTGAGTCAGAAAATGTTGCTATAATAGAAAAAGTCACATTAAATTCGTATGAAAATTAATTTTACTACAGCAATCAAGAAAGTTCATTCAACATTTATGGCTACAAACATTCTCGAGGGCTTTTCAACGATGTTTCACAGCGAGACACTTCTCTCAAGACACGACTCTCCTTTCTATATGAAACTTGAAGAGTTTCTATTTATTTTTATTTTACACAATCACAGCTTTGTCCTGGCTGTCAGTGCAAGAGAAACCACTGTTCTGTCCTCTCACTGCAGGACTCCTCAGGAAGGAGCGTCGCTATTGGCTGTACCTAAAAGTCGAGACGATGTTGTTGCCTAATTTTGCAGGAGATGCAACTTGCCAGGGTGGGATCAGCGGTGACTTTGCGCATGAGCGATCCATATTGATGAAGAAATTTGGCAACACGATGTGCAGGTTTGAGGGAGGAAAAGAGCAAAGCGCCACTTTTTATCCTTAAGTTGGCGTTTCAAGCATGCAAAAAAATTGGGAGGATATTCTGCGTCAGAGCCGTCTGGAGATTTGTCAGGGCGAACTTGCTGACGTCGCGCTCGTCATAAAGGGTTAATTTGAGAGCATTTCAACTCTGCCGCTAATTGCTGGAAGTCCAGTCGAGGCCGGCATCCTCTGTATTCCATTAAAAGTGTGTCCGCTCCAGCAGGGTTCATATTGACAGAGTAATCAGGCCTCTCCCGCCTGTCACACGGCGCACGAGTGCAGCAACAATCGCGATGTTCATGAGGCACAACTCCTCAAAACAAACCAGCGCCGGGAGAGGCAGCGTGTTTACACGCTCGTAAGGAGAAGTTGCTCATCATGTCGGACTACAAGCGACGCATAGTAAAATTTTACCACCTCATCAGTTTAACTGTTGGGTGAAAAATAGCTGGGTGCTGTCAAAGTCACAGTGGAGCGGCCGCGATTGGATTGTACCCGCACAAGTGAAGTTTTAATTTGGTGAAATTACCGTGGTGTCAAATCCTTCTACTCAGGAATCTCATCATCTGGAAATTCACACAAATACCTCGAAAGTGTTTCGATTGGAGCGATCTCAGTGTGAAATTATGTGTTTAACTTCTGACAGGTTTATCAAGGAAATGTAGTTTTTAAGTGCTGGTAAGTTGGTTTTCAGGTAATTTCCTTTACAGACACATTAAAAAAAATGAATATTCTTGAGTCATTTTGACTGCTGAAGGAAAATCACCTGCCACATAAATGTTTTACTCTTTCCTTTTCGTCGGTTTGCTCTCACTCAGTCACATTTCTAATTCACACGCCACAGCTTTGTTTTCTGACCTGCTGGCTCAATCTAACACATAACTTTTAATGAGGAAGGATAAAATGTTTATTTTCATTAGTTACAAGACTATTTAGGTCACTGCTCATTGGTCAGTCCAACAAAGACATCCTGAAGCCTCCTGAATGTGCCAAGTATCCGATTACTTTCGGCCAGCACTGAATAAAGAGGGGAATGTAATTAAAGT
>JAUESF010000002.1:2073423-2085730 GCA_032274765.1 Malacoctenus tetranemus | reverse complement strand
AAACCCATAATATGAGGGGGGAAAGAAACACACACACACACACACACACACACACACACACACACACACACACACACACACACACACACAAGGATATCAAAGACCTGCACACAACCTTTAAAAACACACAGACAAGCTGTATTGGGTGCCTGTTAGCCTGCTGTTGTTTTTCGGTTGGTCTAAGCGTTCGGGTCTCTCCTGACAGCAGATTGGGGGGCACAGCTGGTGCCTCCCCCCACCCCCCCACCCCCTGTGCCACACATGTAATGCCAGCAGAGATGGATGCTGGAGCCGGATGTGTGTGGCACACAGAGGGATTCACACTGTCACCAAACAGAGGAAGATGGCAGCTTTCAGACCCGTCCCTGCTGCCGTTGGACCGTCTGTGGGGAGCGTTCGACAGTCGGGGGCAGTAAATTTAATTTCTGCTTTGTTTTGAATCGAGTCTAATGACCAAAGGATATCAAACCTTCCTGTTATACAACAAAACACCAACATGCTCTTAAGATAAGCATATGCAGTGAAAACAACAGCAGCTATTCATTATGACTACGAATATCTGTGTGTGGTCGTTTTTTCCAATGTGGAGTGATATTTCCCCGACGGATGCATCTCTTTAGGATTTTCTAAGCCAGTATTTTTTAACCTTTACTTGTTCGTAAGATGATTTGATGAGCGAAAGTCACAGAAACGATGTCACAGCTCAATCCTGCATCTCTCAGTAGGATTTCATTGGACTTTTACAGGAGTTTGAATTGCCATCGATCTTTACTCCCATGGACAATTTTACGAGTGCACTTGGATATTACGACAACAACCCACCACCTCTGCCAGGGAGACAATATTTATAGTGTAGCAGTAAAGCCCACGCTGTGCGAGCACATGAGGTTTTATGACAAGCCATAAAAGGAAACAAACATGTTTTTACATTAATAATTACATGTTTGTACAAAGGCGGAAAGCACGGGGAAAGCAGAGGAGGTAAACAACTTGATATTGAGGCGGCGCACAATCATGATGCAGCAGAAGAGTACAAAGTGAAAGAGAGCATATAGTGCACTCCAAGTGTCCCTGCAGGAGATCGAAGCAGCTGGCCAGATGGAGGTTTGATCCGAGTTTGTACTAGCAGGAGAAAAATCGCTGAAAAGCTGCTCAGACTGTGCGAGCGGGGAGCAGCTCACAGTGGGTGTCCACCTGAAACACTGAGCCTAAAAGGAAAGCGCGTGCAGGATTCTCAGGTTATAAATGAGCCGTGGCTGCTTAATTTTCCACTATGCTAATAGTGAAGCGGTACACTTGAAATACACGCCATGGGTTACAATATATGTTAGCATAAGTGCTCAAAAACAGGACTAAAAAGAGAAGAAAGAGAAAGGTATTGCAACAAATTGCATGAAAGACATCAGACATCACTTCTACTTTCTTTTTTTCCAAAAACTCGACTGGCCAAAATGGACCGAGCTGCACCTTTCCAATGAGACGGACGTCAAGGTGTGCCAGCCTTGGCTGATGAAATGCCGGCGCTAAGTGTCGAGGTGAAATCGAACCCTTTATTGCAAGTGTGACCAGCTGCTGCCCTGGGATGATGCCATCCCTCCCACCCCCACCTCCCACCCCCCCTGGCTCCTCTCCCAGCCTCTCAGACCAAGCCATCGAGGTTGGCGCGTGGCGGTTGCGCCTGCAGCTTCTCCACATGCCGGCGTGATGAGGCACCATCACCTACCGCCCCCCCCCGTCTCCCCTCTCCCTCTTTGATCAAGATGAAGCCCAGCTGCCTCTAATCAACTCCAAGCACCTAATTAACGTTAATCAGTTAATGGGGACTGTGAGCGGAGAGGGCAGGTTGACAAAGATTCAGTTTGACATCATGTAAACGCAGGAAAACAACAAATTAAGGATACAAAACTTAAGGTATTACCAGTGGAGGTATTCGGGGAATACCATTTACATTGACTGGAATCAGAGTTTTGACATCAACAACATTCAAGATGAACCTCAGTGACGTACTGAGGCATGTTAACGACCAGAACACACACACGTCTGACTCACTGACAAACGGACTCAGAGGGCATTTCTTTAGTTTGTGCACCAAAATGTGAGCAGCAGATCCTGGAAGTTATTGGGATTTGCCTCCCAAAAAGGGGAACTTTGTCTTTAAGTGTACACACTTAAAAGAGATATGAGAATAAACTTGCCTTTATGTAGCATGTTCTCGGATGACGACGATGTAGACGGATGTATGAAGATGCCTCTGCCTCTTGTTGCTGTCTGGAAACTGAAAAAACCCACAAAACCAGGGTGAGACTAATGCATCACTGAATACATTGTTTGTTAGTCACTTTTCTACCACGTCCTTTAATTTATTGACGTCAATGTGCTGTCAGACAAATGTTCTATAAACATAGAGAAACAATTCTCTCAATATTGTCCACACTTTAAACACTTTCACAAACCCATGAATTATGAATACCTCACAACTTCTACACTACTAAGCGGTTAGCATAACTATGCGGGCTGATCTTTATTGGCCCCGGAAGAAAAAGTACACACACACTGAATAAACTCAAAGTAATGAAATGGATAAAACGGTATTTGTGTTTGTCACCGTTATATTTGTACCACCAATAAACACTTAGCCGCGACAAAGTACTCCTTTCAAATAAATAGCACTATAAAACTGCGGTGAAGTACAAAGTACCTCATCGCTGGACCCGATTAACTGTAGTCGGGTTATATAAACAGGGGGACGAGTCTCAGAGACAAATGCATTAGCTTGTGCGTGCTAATGGCGCTGCTGTAAACGCGAACCTTGAACTCAAACCATTATTTCATATTAAAACTTTCTCCACCTGCTAAAACCATAAACGTTTTGTTAGTGAATGAAATAACATCACTGAAAACACGTTTGAGAGCTACACACCTGGAACATTGCAAAAAGAGGAACGAGAAAGGTGAATAACTTCATTTTTTTTCTCAGTTTCGAGTTCAACGACAGAACATCTTCCGGTGAACGTTGGTGCCACCGAGCCTACTGCCCACTGCTGCTCTGGAGGCGTATTGCAGGTTTGTTCCAGCAAAACAGAACAACACACAGCCATGTCACAAGGCTCCTTTGACTTGCAGCACCTTTTCAAGTCAATAGCAACAAAATTTGAGATATTATAAATACATTCTTTCGAGAGTGTCACATTATTTGTAACTTAATTCCGTTTATTATCATTAAGACAAAAAACTCTGTGACTTTTCTGCGACTGAAAGTCTAGTTTAGGGTCACTTAAGGATTTGAAATCAAAGTTTAAGCCCTGGTGGCAGTCTTCACTCCCCCTCCTCCGTTGACCCCTCCCCTTGGACACCTTTCTTGCCCCCTACAGACTGGGAAGACCAAATAAGAGCTTCAGCCATCATATTTTTTAACTTTGTGGCTCAAATATTGTTTTCATTTCAGTTTCAAATACATGAACTTTTCACTCCTTTTTCTGATTTCACCAATCTGTCAGTGGTCACAATTTTATGGCTGAAAAGAGTCTTTAGCATCTCTGTAAGTCTTTCAAACTGGCGTTTTCTCTCAGTCCGCCTTGGCGGTGTCGTCTCCAGTTCCCTCTTTGTGTCTTGGACTTGTATTGTGGTTGCCGCCTCCCCTTTCACCCTCCCCAAGTAATTTAACTGATGTTTTATCCTCAGTGAGTCACGGACTGAAAGAGGATTTCATCACAAGAAAGTGCTCGTCTGCAAGAGGAAGATTAAAGTGCAGCTCGAGCCGACTCTACTTTACTCTACTCTAGGATAAAAGCACGTCGGGTAAACTTGGCACAAGATACGAGCCGTCAACCATCTGATCCCACCTGGAGATGGTCTTTTTGTGTTTTTCTCCTCTTCTACACAAACAAAACCTCCAAAAAGTATCTAATGATGCACTGGTGTCACTTCTACTTTATGTCAGTCTCCTGCTCCTGCGAGGCTCCAAAGGTCGGCATCATGGCCGCGACTGTGATTTGCCTCCATTTATTTATTTTGCAGTTTGGATTGACACCTGCAGAGTCACAGAAACAGTCAATCTGACTCTTTATCATGGCAAAAAATAGAACGATTTAGCTGTGTCGCCTTTTTTTCCCCATTCACATTGAGTCTCAGCTGTGTCCTTGAATTGTATGTTGTTCTAACAGTATGCAGATTTCCTTCCTCTCTGCTTGCCGTCAATCACTCGACGCCCACTTGGGAAGAACTCATTTCTACCTGTAAATGAATCATTTCGTTTTTTCACAGCATTGCTTCTTTATTTGTAGTTTCATTTGGAAGCAGATGACTCCAAGTTTTGAAATATCAAGCAATGCAAATGATAAGACACTTGCAGAAACACATTTTCACCAACATACCAATGGAGGGCCCTTCAAAATAAAAGTAGAATGCTGTGGAATTTAAAAAAAAAATATTTCAATGTATTTTTCCTTTAAATTGGCCAATTCAATTTTTCAGCATCTATGAACAATGATAAATAATGATAAATCAAAAACATGAGAGAATTTAAAAAAACTTCAAATGAAAAATAAAGATTAGAATGAAGTCAGTTCAAACCGTTTAGAACCACAAAACCAAAATGAAGTCATGAACATTTTCCAATCAAAAGGATTTTGTTAGTTGTGTTTTTTTAAGGCAAACATTTCCTTGAGAATTCATAATGCTAATTCATTGTTTATAGGAGACCTGGAAATGTCTTTTTCCTGATTCAAGCAACCTTCAGTTGGACAATGTGAAAAAAAAAACGGACGGATGGATCGTCTGATGTGATGCCATCAGACTTTTTCTCTTGTATTCCTGCAGCTCAAAACAGTTCTGAGGGTGTTTATACCAGAAAAAAAGAGCGTTAAGGCTTTAATCAGTCCTAAATATACTTTCCGCTGAACAACTTGTAAACTAATACCAGCTTATAAACGCGTTCCCGTTATTGTAGTAATATTTTCCCGCTCACTTTGAAGTCGACTCTGAGAAGCTGCACTAATCTGCGCTGATTTGGGGAAAGCATGTTGTACTGTGAGAAATAACAGTTAAAAAAAGGGATGAAAAGCCTTTGAAGCTTTGCTGACTAACATGTGGATTCAACCACTAATAATAACCTATATTTTTCAAAATAGACCATTTCTGTTAATCAATTGACGGAAGGGTCATTTTGGGGCACATACACCAAAAGTCACAGTTTTTTTCATGGTTTTGTATTATCGTACAAAACTATTTTACCGACATAAAAGTGAAAAAGACTTACATGGCCTGAAAGCTGCAGACAATTAAGAGACACTCATTATATTATGAAGTAAAAAGTTAAAAAAAAAATTCAATTTAAAGCCAAACTCACACCGATTATCTTATTTATGCTGTACTAGCATTAATGACGAGCCAGTCAGTCAGCGCATGCGGTTGGCTCGCACTGAGGTGCACAAGAGCGCCTACTGTGCTAACAAGCTCGCGAGCTAACAAGCTAACGGAAGGAGAACAGACTTAAGACAACTCTGGGATTCCTTTCCCACCCAGGTGGAGGAGAAGCAGCAGAACGGGGACGCCGTGGATGCTGTTTCGGTCCATCAGGTAAAAATATGCGGGCTTTGTACTTTTAGTGTGGATTTGGGAAACTCAAGTAGCTTATTTTCGTAGTGGACCGAAGCTAACGGCTAACAACTGCTACAGTGCTACAGCAGGTGTGAGAGTTCATAACCGCCTTGACGGTGACGCCTCTGAGCTTGGACGAGGCTCAGCTTGATGCTACAAGCAGCCAGGGGACTTACACACTTACACATGAGTTACTGGTAAGCTGCAAGTAATAACAATATGTTTTTGTGTCAAATGTGGTCCTTTTTTGTGTGTGTAAATGAATAATAACAGATAAGCATAAGTGTTTCTTTTCTTTATGCGCAATGATGAAGGGAAAAATCGTCTGAAGTCACTGAAAGTACTTACAGTTCCTGGTTAATATTGATACACAACACATTCAACATTACAGGAGGCACAAAATAGAGAAATTAAACGTATATAATTCTGCAGTTAAATTAAAATGTCATTTTGTGTGCTGTTTTTCTGTTTCCCTGACAACGTCCATAGTGGAGCTGGTAATTGGACCAGCATGATTTTTTTTTTTCCCCTGCTACAGGAACTTTATAATTCAGAAGTAAGCAAACCTCCCATATAGTCACAGTTTGACTGAAGCTTCCAGTGTGGTGTAGCACAGTTTTAGTTTGAACTTGCTGGGAGAAAATTGTTTCATAAAAAAAGAAAAGCAGACGGAATGACGTCATTGGGGGGGAGCTGAGGTTGTTTCCAGCTGCTCCCAGGTGTGAGTGATGAAATTATCAGCCCACACAGGTGTTTTAACTTGCTGCCTAATTAGAGCCGCTCTCAGGTCTGTGTGGGTGTCGCAGACTGGGATTGATTGGCATCTTCTCTCGGGTAGATAAACCAGTTACTGGTATAAAACCTCTGTAAAAGAATATTGAAGTGATTTAGGAGAAATTAAAAGAAAATCTGGAAGTCTTGGCAAAAAAAGAAAATTAGAAAATTACTAATTCAGAATAATCTGTATTCAAATTATATATTATAGCAAAACTTCTAGTTTCTCTAAATGTTCCAAAGGCTAATTTGAACCATGAAAAGAACTCATATATTGCACAAACACCTGTTTCTTCACTGCTGTAATTAATCTGTTTTTGTCCACACGTGACAGGTCTGAATTTCATTAAACTAATTAATAAATTGGATATTTTTCAGGTTTACTATAATTGCCCATCCCTGTGTGCGCCAAGTTGGAAAAATCATTATATTTATGCGATTACGCCTTGATCATTTCACCCACAAACGAGCTGAGCTCAGCAGACTGACAAGCAGCAGATTACAGATGCTGAGGATAAAAAAAAGAGGAGCATCAGTGATTTATAGTTTGGTCCCAACGAGGCCAGACATGAAGTAAAGTTGTTTACTACAGCCCATCCTCTGTGGATCTAATTCTCTGTCACTCATGTGGGGTTCATCCTGGTTGGGGGGGAAATAAATAAATAAATAAAAACAATATAATTTGCATTTGAACCAGAAATCTAATCTGGCATTGAGTCCCAAAACCTTAGACGAGGAGCGTGTGTGATAGAGTGGAAGTGGTCTCTCCCTCTGACACGCAGCAGCATCCCGCACACCCAGGCGCGTTGTCATGACAGCCTCCATTTTTCATAATTCTGCCGTTTGATTACAACTGCATCATGATTGATGAAGCCCGCCGCTTGACTTTAGCGCGTCACGCCGGGTCTTGAGGTGGGACGGCGGGTTGACATGAGGAAATGGGAGGAAACTCTCGAGTAGCTGGCGCTCGCACTGCGTGGAATACCAATCAGTTATTAAACCTGCCAGATCAGTCCACTTTCTGAAGTTGTACTTTACTCTTATTACATTTTTTTCCCAGTCGTTCCTCGAAGCAGCTCAGGATATTTCATGTTACTGAAAAAAGTCTGGAATCGGGGACGCGGTCAACCACGCATGACGTGGCAACAAACCAACCTCGACCCTCTGTCAGGAGTGTTTAACCCTTTCCCCCGTCTCCTCTGTTGCAGGTGACTGGAAATTGACCCTGCCGTCATATGAATTTTACTTGTCTTTCAATTTTAGGGGGAGTTGTTTCACTGCGTCTCCTGCAGCAGTGCTTCCCAATCTTGGGAGGGCGCCAAAGTTCACAGAGCAGCTGTCAGGGTTTGTCTGCTCTGACATAGTCAAAATTTCAACAAAAAACAGAATAAGAGACTCTTGTGAATCCACAAAAGACAAAGTAAATGTCTCAATTCGTTTTACTCTGGAAGCTCCGGCTTTTGTTTGTTGTTGAAGAAAAGTTGGTGGTCCGACGGCAGGTTTTTCTTTTTTCAAGGAGCCCCACGAGACTGCCTCTGAGGGAGGCTGTGGACCCTGTTTCTGATCTCTGATTTGCCAAAATGTTACAGTGAAGCCAAACACTAGTGGATACACACACTGGAACCAAAAGGGAAAGCCTCAGGCCCCCTCTGTGATCTCTTTCGTCCCCCCCCGGGGGCTTCCAGACCTATGGTTGGGAACCAGTGGTTCAAAGTATATGTTTTTGATAGTTTTCTTTTTTGATAAAAAGATGGTATTGAATAAATTCCACTTCATCCCAGGGTGCAGTGCAGACAGACACATGGAGGATAAAGAAAGTGTAGACAGGCAGGAATACATTACGTTTCTATCTACAGACAAAAAGGTGAATCATCATTTATTTAAAATATGTGCAGTCACAACATGAGGCCTCCATCAAAATCACGGGGGCACGTCTTTTTCACTGTTGTGGCAGCTTAGCTTCAGATCTGACAAATAAAGCTGGCCTTTGCCGTCTCGCAGTCTGCACAGTCAATGGCGAGACGTTTGTATTCATCAGGCGGCTTCGGGGAAATTAGCATCGCTGACTCAGGGGGGATTCGGTCGGCATAACGATTAGGATGCAAAAATGAAATGCGTTCTTCTGATCATTTACAGGTGGAAGATGATCGTGCGGAAAACCGCAGGAGGCACAGGGGTCACCGCCATCTGATGATGACATCATGAGTCAGGTTGGTTTTGCGGATGCATGCGCGCGCGCGCGCACACACACACACACACACACACACACACACACACACACACACACACAGGGAGTGTCATGCGTAGCTCAGTCTTGACCTCTCTGAAGGTCTGCTGTGGTGTCTTGGACCAGGTTTTTTGCCGCAGATCCTCGGCACTCCATTGTTGTAGTCTCCATTGACAGGACCTGCACATCCCACAAATGGTCGATTCTAACTAGTTCTGGGGAGTAAATGAGTCAATTTGAGACTTCAAGCTCATTGATTAGCTCTCCAAACTCTTCGTTCACCATTTCACTGGCTTTGTACTGCTGAAAGTAACGACTGTCAGCAGACTGACACGATTACTCCATGAAAGTATCAAAGCATCCTCAGGAACTGAGAAAAAGTGCTGCAGGTTCAGGTTGTTAACAGGTTATTATAGCTTTTACTTTCAAAGTAAAAGCATCCAACCTCTCTCAAGCATCTCATCTCCTTTTCACTTAGCTTTCTGAACGGTAACTTCTTTAATTCCTGTGAAATAATGATGAATATGTCCTGGATTTCATGCGAAAATACATATCCGAATGGCAATACTGCATATCTTTGTTCGGTTGTAATGAACTGTTGCCTCACAACAGCTCAACCTTTAATCTGGAGGAAGGCGGGGAAGTCTTTTGACCATGCAGGGAAATATCAGTGTCAACAGTGTTCAGTCACCCGCCTGCGCTTATCAACTTACCCTTTCCCCACTCCCTCCTTATCAGAAGTAATAATCTCTCTTCTTGAGGCCTTTCCTCACACCTTCCTTTTCTTCTCCTCCTTTTTTTCCAGAATAAAATTTACCCTCTATAAGCCGTTATCGCATGATGACTGCCACGCGGGATTTATGTCATTTATCGCCCTCCAAACATGCAACCCAATATGGTTCATAGCTCTCTCTCTCTCTCTCTCTCTCTCTCTCTCGCTCTCACTCGTGATCTGCCGTCTCCTTTATCGAGCCTCACCGGGCGCCGTAAAGGTGCCGTAGGAAGCTTTGCAGTGGCTGAGAAACCGAAGGGAGCCGTGTCGTTGGCTCCGCTCGCTCTGCTCCTCCATGATGATAGGTCACCAGTTGGCCTTTTAATTCCACCTAACAAGCGGTCTGCGCAAATGTTGGTTTTACTGTCACCTCATGTACCACTTAATTTGCTGGTTTGCTCAGACCTCTGACAGACGCAGAGTCACTGTGGATCCACAGCTCGGGGACATTTTATCCAACTAATATTCACCTCGACATCTCGGACAGCATTTCTAACCGGGAAAAACAGAGAAATGACACGAAGCAGCTCTGATCTGTGGCACATTTACAGTCAGAAATCTCCACTGTGTTTCCACTGAAACACATCTGATAAGGATTCCCTGTGTTCGTGTTATGATCAGTGTTTAGGGTAGCAAATCATGTCATTCTCTTATTTAAAGGTGTTTACTAGTTATCACCTCCCCCATTGTTCAGCTATTGTCGCAGCGATTAGCATTAACAGCCCAAAAATTAATTTTTCGAAAACTCATAGCTGTAGTCTGGTATTTCTCACCGGTGACTTCCTTGAAGGTTTGTAAAATATGGTGATCGCATGAAAAATGAGTTAACACTCATAAACTGAGTTTCCTCTTTGCCTTGTAGGTTTTTATAAAGCTTAATTTCTACTGTTTTTTGTTAATAACACTCGTTTTTCTCGAACTGAGTCAGTTCAGGTAAAACCTGGTTTAAATTTGCATGGCAGGCTGCATACTCAGCTCGCCAACAAATACAATCAGCAGTATTTTATTAACATTGCTACAAGCAATAATAATATTACGAAGTCCTTGAGCTGCAGTCTGTAACACAAACACCTTCCAGTTTCAGTTTTTCACTTTTAAAATGAATTTTTTGAAAGTTTCTAGTCTTGGAAAAGAAGAAAACAAAGTGTCCCAAGTTACTTTGAGAGTTTGTATGTTTTCTAATGAGAGTTAAGCTCTTTTGACTGTGAGCTGCTTCCAGAGGTGGCACAAACAACCGTTTGAAAATGGGTGGAGTTATTAATTGATGGCTATTTTTATTTTATCAACTTCCATTTCAGATGTAAATTGAAGAGGACGCTTGGGGTCTCAGACTCATTGCTATTCAAAAGGTGATTTCAATAAAAAATGCCCGTCCCAGACTCAGGCATATTGTGCCCACCTGTCAATTGCACCTTTCAAAAACCTGCTGGACCATCATGCGGCGGTGGAATGGGAGGGCATATTAAAAAGGTCATATTATTTGAAATTCAAGGCGCTTTGAATGAAATGAGAAGCCATTTATTCTCACACCGCCTGCTTCCTGACAGTAAAATAGAGAGGAGGATGAGAAAAAAAGAGGAGAAACGTTCATAATCATCTATAATTTTTCAGGAAGAAGAATCAATTTTTGACAGAAATATTATAGCATGAAATATATTCCAATGCGGCACTATGAATAACGGAACGAGGAGTGCGGTGTAAGTGGTCGGCTGGCTGCAGTCGAGTGCTGGTTTAATACTAAGTGGATACCCGGCGCTGTAGATGTGTCATCACAGAGAACAAACATCATTAAACTTATTATCCATTGCCCGAGCTTTGCCAGAGCCCCTGATGGCACATTAACAACCGTCTACTGAGAGACGCATCACTCTTCAGCGACTCTAAAGAGGGGAATGAAAAGCATTTCCATTGACTCGCCCTCCTCCCCCAAGCCCATTAATGATCATTATTTTCCCTTTGTTCATTATGAGTCGCGATCCTCCATTAACACAAACTATCCTTCTCCTGTATGGGTGAGTTCGGAGTCGCCTCGAAATGTCTTTTTTTTTTTCACCGTGTTACCTTCCAGACTCGCAGCAGGAGGCGGGAGCGATAAAGTGACAGAGGCTCCGCGTGGGTATCAGCCTCCATCTCTGCTGTCATTATCTCTTTTCATGCCGTCTCAAAACCACTTTCACTGCGGCTTCATGTTTCGGTCAATCACATGGCTCAAAAACGCCAGCAGGGGGGAGGGGGAACAGGGGGTACGACACACTCAGGTGTATGACACAAACACAGCGAGACACTTTTTCTTCTGCTGTATCTCTGCTCTAATAGAAAGAGATTATTTAGCTCAGCAGTGTCAAACTCATTTAACCTGAGGGGCACACAGCCTGCTTTCATTCTTTTTGACTACACCAGTTAAATAACAATATATCAACATGCATAAAATATATATCAAATTCACAATTACTTTTTAAGCTCGAAATAGTACATGTTTGTTCAGAAAATGTTTAAAAAGTTGAGAAAATTTGCACTTTATTCTAAGTGTTTCTCAAAACATCCAGAGATAATCTAAAAGAAATGGTCAGTTTACTGCTTCTCTGTCTATTTTTGTGAATAATCAATAAATATAAAGTGTAAAATGCAGCTCTGTAGACTTTTCCTGAAACCTTTGGGAAACATTTTGTCAACTCCAGAAGAAGGAAAGGTGTGATTGGGTGGATGTTGCTTATTGATGTCGTCACCCAGTTTTCACGATTGACAATTTCCCGAGCAGATCAGCAGCATATGGACCATCCAGGAGCAGGACAGTGCTGGTGCACGTGACCACAACAGGCTCCCATTGTAAAAAGTAGCAGGTATAAGTTCAAAAAGTTGCTCGAAAGTTTGTCAGTATTATCTTTCACAGCGTGAGAAATTGCGACTTGACATTGTGTCAGCGTGATGTAGCTTTA
>JAUESF010000002.1:2043532-2065851 GCA_032274765.1 Malacoctenus tetranemus | reverse complement strand
ACAGAATCTCACCCAGTATTTTTCTTCCAATTCATCTCGTTTGATTCCTCTCATCCCTTTCTCTCATGTTTCTCTCCCCTCTCATTTTGTGTCTCACCTTTCTCGTCCTATCTTGCCCTACACACGCACGCACGCACGCACGCACAGTCAAACATCTCCGTCTGTGTCTCATCTCATTTGCTCCCCCCTCGGGCTCCCTGACACACCATCCTCTGAGAGGGGTGTGGGGGAGGTTGAGAAGTAAATGAGACTCGCCACTCGCTGTACACGCTCGTCTGTCCTCATCTTGACAGTCTGTGAACTTTTGGGCTCATGAATCACCGAAACATTTGCATGTGGGAACACATGTGAATCCCTGCGACTGGCGGAGTCTGTTTGTCTTTTTGTTCATCACACTTTCTTGTTCTTCATCTGGACGTGCTGCTTAAAGCTGTGACTCCGGTCACAGGTTTCATCTCCTTGTTGAGGTGAACAAGCCAAACAAGCCTCACACCTAATGAGTGAAGATGTTTGATAAATGCCTCTAACGAGGATGACAGCGGTGGGAAATAAAGTGCACTCCCAGCTACCCAATCTGTACTTTGGCTCAGGTTTTAGCAGAATAAAAAACATCTTGCCAATGTTAGCTGACAAACAGATTTCATCCCACCTTTATTATCTCTTATTTGCTTCTGCAAATGTTCTGCTGTTTTTATAGCTGGTTAAGCTTTTGAAGACAGACTATCTCCAGTTTCACTGGAGGAAACTTGGACCATCAGCGCATCAGGATTGTTCCTAATATTTTTATCTAAGTGAATGAAAACTGACATTAATTGTGCTTTGAAAATGTCCCATTTCCAACGTGGGAATATCCAGTTTCCACAGCAGTCAGGACTGGAACTTTCCCATTTCCCAGTTCCTGAAACATGAATCATCATGTGTGATGGTGCCAAGGCTAAAATGAGATTGTCTGTTTTGACTCAAGCGTTAAAATAAAAATCATCTCAACTGAGATCCAACGAACACTGTCCCCGTTCGTTAGGCCCCTCCCACCACCACTGCTACAGATATTTACACTTGCTGGAAGGTAAGATTTTGTTGGAAAATCTCCAAGTTGTTTAAAATGAAACGTGTTGTTTCTTGGAAGTTGACATCACACTTTTTCATTTTCTACCAATCATAAGCAAAAGCTGGAAGGAGACACAAAAACAAAACACACACTGTTTGTGACTCCGGCTCCCATTCGGCATAGACAGGTGGTGTCTTAGTAGGGAAGAAGTGCTCAAAGTTATCAGACTTATTGAAAGCCTGGTGGTTTCAGGGGTGTCAGACTGAAAGACAGCAGACTCATGAAGTTTTTTATTCAAAGCCGTGGTCAGTTCGGAAACGTGGCGCGGCATCTGCTTTCTCTCCAGTTCAGGTTATCGACTCGAGAGAAAAATAACGAGGTCATAAGCAGCTAAATGCTCCGTTTCCATCAGCGGGCTGTTGGCGGAGAGTTGCTCATTGTGCATTTCTCACAGCTTGTTTATGGAAACCTGCTGCTGCTCTGTGCGCAAAGATTGGAAAACAAACCGAATGACCAGCGAGAAGTCGGCCAAGAAAAAAGCCAGAGTGGAGCTCCTCTGTCAGCAGGGCAAATTACAGCTTCAGTTTACGCATTTGTTCCTCCGATAAGAATAAAAACAAACATCCAGCCTTACTGCTGCTCTTTCCTAAATGAAGTGAGCGAATCATTCTTTGACCACAGGGAGGCTTCCTCGCTGCATTTCCTTGTAAATCAAGGCGTTTGCTTGAAATAAGTGACTGATCCTTCTCCACACACACACACGTATTGATTTCTCTGAATGTCCTGTAGCACAATCAATGCACCAGCAACAATGCTCGATAGTCCCCAGTCTTTCTGCTGTACAGCAATAAAGTCATAATTTGCCATCGCCCGCAGCAGTTTCCATTAATGACGCCTGAAAGACAGAGAAATCTTACTCTATTCAAATGACTTTTGAAGCATGAATGTTGTCCTTGAATACTAATGGGGAATTTCCTGAATGTGCAAAGCAGAGAGGGTGAAATCAGTAAGTTGTTCACTCCTCAGAGGATTTCCTCGGGGCACAATATGTCTTAGTCCTGTCAGCCGGTGACCTTTGTGTATCCCTCCCTGATTTCTGAGTTTGTAGAGCTCTGCTGTGTGTCACACTCGGCTGAAAAAGGGCAATAGTCTTCATGCTAAGGAGACACCAGTGACAGCATGACTCACATGGGAATCGGTGGCTTATTTTTATGCCGTCTGAAGGACCTGAAGGCACGATTCCCAACGAACATGTCCCCCGCATGAAGATCTGTCACATGATGTGTTTTTTAGCGTGCTGCGCTCAACTAACCCCGCCGCGTGACGAACGGCGAGGGCGCAGCTTTTCAAAGGCGCGAGTTAACCTCTGCCATTTACCAAACAGTGCGTCAGACTTCATCGCTGCCTGGCTGTGACTGGTTTATTAAGGAGCATTAATCTCTCTTTCTCTGGCACGTTCGCAAATGGAGGTCAAATATCAAGATCCCGACCTTGGTCAACCCAATTTCATCAATCACAATCTGATGAGACGGAAATAACGCCACGTTCAGCTGACTGGTCGATCTACATATCAATCCCGCCACACACAAGGCTGAGGCGACCCCTGATAGCCGACGCCATTGATCACACTCGGCAGTGCTGTGATACATCGCAAGGGCTCAGCTGGGACAAACGGCAGGCGCTCAACAAGCTTTATCGTTTCAGAATAAAGCTACTGCCTAATTTTTCAGTGACACTCCAGGGAATTTTTATCCAGTATGTTCGTGTGATTTGAGATACCACAGCTCAAACCTGCTCGAGTGTAAAAGACGAAAAACATGACCGTAATTATCAGAGGAAAACAAGGGAGCTTTCAGGATGAAAGAAATGGGGTGTCTCTCCTGGGAGTTTAGAAAAGTTGCTGATTGAGTTTTTGCCTTAAAGTGACTTTACTTGATCTCTGGACCTGGATGTGTTGGTGGAGGAAGTTATCAACCATTTTGAGATGATAGTTCACAAATTTGTATTGAACATGAGGAAAAGAGGTGTTGTGTTTACAACAACATATGTTGTTTACAGGGACCTGGTTGCTTTACAGGAAACCGTGTTTGGAACTGTGAGAACACTGAAGACTATAGGTACAGGGGTCGGGGGTGGGGGAGGACTTTCTAAAAGCAGATGCTGAAAATCTCATCCAAGTCTGCCGGAGACTTTTCGACTTTTTGTGCAAACAAATAGACAAACCCAGCGATCACATGACTTCCGTTCAACGGAGGTAATAAAGACGGGAAGGATAAAGCTGCGGGCGGAAACAAAGACAATGATCAGGAACCGGACTTGTCAGGACCCGGAGAAGTTGTGCCGGCTTTTCTCCTGCAGTCTCTCACTATGAAATCAATAGCTTCATGGCCATTGGAGTGTAACTTCTCTCCCTTCTCTGTTCTTTCTTCTTTGTAGGATTGAGATCGCTATTGTATGAAATGCAGCTCTCTCCTGTGACTTTGCCTGACATTCATAGCTGCTTTTTTTTCTCTGTATTCGCCTCCCGCTTTTATTTTTGTCTGAGGAAGCTGTTTTCTTCCCTCTTTTTTTTTCATCCATCTGGCTTCATTTCAGCATTCGTTTAGCTTGGACTGGCTCCTGTCCACTGAAGCGAAGGCATGTCACACATTTCCAGACCTGCACCCAGAGGACGATGTGATAGAAATGATCAGTTGCAGCATTTACACATATATGGGAGTCCATCATTCTGTCCTCGTCTTTGTCCTCAGGCACGTATAGCAACGTAGAGTGGAGTGCCCCGAGCAGCCGTGCACCCCCTGTGTCTCCTATCTGCATGTGCAAATTATAAACACTGACGCATGCCTCCGAGACATCCACAGTTTGTACGGGAGCTCGCGCGCACTCAACAGCGCACGCACACAAGTGTCACGCCTTGAATCGCGAGGTATTGCACCCGGTGTGCGATATCAGCTAATGCCCTCTGGCTACGAGACAAGTGGGGGTTTAAAAAAACTAATATTTGCACGGATAGTTATCTTTATGAGGTCTTGTGGCTTTATGAAGCTGTAAAGCCTGGACTTCATTGAGCGAAGACAGTGTGGAAGTGGAGATAAGGTGGATGGAACGAGGGCCTGGCAACCAGGAGCTGGAGAGTGCGGCTGTTCATTCGACGCACAAAAAACACAGAGGCAGGGAAAAGATTGGGCGCCTCTCAGAGTTGATGCGATGATATACGCTTCCGAGCATTGATTTATAGCTGCAGTTTTATTCCATCTATAAAATTAACATACTCTTATTATAGCCTCCGGTTCAAATGCCATATGCAGTCTGATATAAAGATAAGAAAAGAAAGCAATCAAGGAAACAGGTGGTGGAAGTGTCAGGAAATGTGGTTTGATGGGTCTTTTCGGTGGTGCTGAGGAGCGACAGTGGCTGCTTTGACACCCTCAGTTCAGTAAATAATGTATTCCTGTTCGTGTCGCCCTGTCGGGCGGTGACATTTCCACTGCAGACCAACAACTCTCACACTGCCTGGAAAATCTGTCATCCCCTCCTCAAGTTTGTGGAGAGTTTCAGCAGCGAGAGGAGATGCTGTGAGGGCGTTGGCGCTTCGACAGACTGTGTAAATAATAGGACTACACACGCGAAAATAATTGTTTGAAATTTAAAAGCGATCTAGACAAAAAAGGACTTGGAGGATGGAATTGTTTCTTCTGGCTTTCTCTGTGGAGATAAATGATTTATGCATGGAGTTTTCTGCAGGCTTTTGACGATCAGAAGCACTTTAGAGAAATCAATTGTGAACGGTTTTCATCGAGGGGTCTGACCAGCCGAGCTGCCAAAAACAAAGAGGAACGACGGAGGCTTTTTAGGCTGGAAGTCTGTTTCTGCACTGGAGTTTGGATCAAAGGTTAATGAGGACAATTTTCTGATCGGCGAGAGACGGCGAACATGTGGCTCGGCGCGGTGGCGGTAATGGGATAAACGACTTCATTTAAGGGAAAGATGATGCGATGATGAGCGCTCCAACAGGAAGCCCCCCCCCCCTCGCATCTGTTCTCCTGCGACCCCGTCGCACGCCGAAAAAACAGGCGGCTCAGTCAGCCGACCAAGAAAACTGCAAGCGAGTCCATCGTGAAACGAAGTGATTTCAGATTGGTTCCAGTCAGGCTGCCGTGCACTTCATGGATGGCGGGAACATAATCTGTTCCCGGAGAGGGAAAAGAAATGCACGAAGACGTCACTGTGTTGAGTTCCTGCAATAGTACAACACCAAACTTAACTGTGTGTTTCTGCTCCTTTGGAAAGAGTTGCATCTTATTTTGTAGCATTTTCAGTGGTTAGGGGCCCTTGATGTCTAAACTGAGGGCCTGTAAGAGGAGTAACGCTGCCCAGAACTTTCTTTCTTGGGGACAATTTCTGTTGCTTCCAGTTTATAGATGCACTTTTATCAATTCAGCGATGCTTTACATAAAACTCTCAATTGATATGCAGCCACAAAGTGTGAACAAACTCCCGAAAATGAATGTGATTCATTTTGTTTTTTTGATCTGAGTGGGTTTTGATGCTGCAGTCTCTTAGAACATCTGGGAATCAACAACAGACACATTTGAAAAGTGGGCTGGTGGGGTTATGGAGGAGTGGGAGGAGGGATCCCAGCAGCAAGACACCACCAGCAGTGGAAACGAATTGACAAGTAATCACTGAGAAGTGTGCAGCATCACAATACTGCCGCGGCGCCAGCGCTCCTCGCCGCGGATGTTGACAAAGAAGAAGAAAACACGGCGATGATTGCCACTCGAGCTGTGTTTCTCCTGATGGAAACACTATTCTGGTAGATTGCTGCACCGGTTCCTCTGAATCTTAATGTCCGCACTTACTCACCGAGCTCGCGGGTTTATCTGGAAAGTATTAAGCTCAATTTGCAGAGGGAGCTGCTTTAAGGTCACTCCTGTTTACTGTTACGAAATCTCACAGATTGTATAAACTCGTGGCCGTTACCTAAGCGGAGGGATGCTCCTAATGTATGCGGCGCCCGCTTTATGTCCGCCTGGCTGCTGAATAACGTCTTGTTAACCTTTTGCAGAGCTGTCTTTGTAATTATGCAGATAGAGAAATCTTCATTGTCTGCTTTCTTGTCTGGCATGTACGAGACATTTGTTTTAAATAGAAACATGATTCAGATGAATAGATTCATTTCCGAGGTGTAGTGAAACAACACTGCTCATTCATCCGTCCTCCCTTCGCTCCTTCCTCGCATACATATGTACATTAGTCAGACGACTGTGAATTTTAATGAAGAAAAACCTTGTTAAAATTCAAAGTGTTTTTGTTGCGCCAAGTCAGAAAAACTTCAGGGTAACGAGTTGTGAGGAGCTGCTGCTGAGAAGCATAGCCGCCGCAGACAGAGATGTCACGGCGTGGGGAGCGCAGCGTTGTCGGCTCCAAATGTCAGCGACGGCGGTCTGGCTGCGCCGGCTCCCTCAGCAGTCCATCAGCGGCTCTTCTGGGGGCTTGAAACAAGTCCGGAAGCTTCTCAGGCAGATGTTTCTTTGTTAATTTGGACTTTTTCTCCTGCAAGTTAATTTTCTTTTCCGGAAGAAAAATTTCCGCCAAAATGTCAGTAAGATGCCAACAAAAACAAGAAAGGCATTTTGTTTTTAATTACCCTTAAAGATAAAAACAGAAAAAGTTCAAATATCGAAAACAAAATTGGTCAAAACAATCGTTGGTGCTCAAATGGGGGCAGTTGTTCCAGAGGGTTGGTGGAAAAGTCTCCAAAAATAAAATTCTGTGCATAAATATGAGCAAATAGTTTTTTGGGGGATTTATTTTGTTGAGAAATATTAAATCTATAATTGAATCTCAAAAATAAAAGTCGATGGTGGCGAGTTTCCCTGTTCTTTATTTGCTTGCAAGTTTTTTTTTATTCAGCAGTTTCTTTCTGCAGTTCAAAAACTGCTGACTGGTGGCAACTGAGCTGAAACCTGAAAAAGTACTCCAAGGAACGTTAAATGTTACTTCTTAGGTTCATTTCTGTTTTCTTTAGTCACTTTTATTGGACACAAGTTTTTGTAGCACCCAATATGTTACAGAGGAAACGTCTAATGCAGCGTTGGAGGTTTAGGAAAAAGAAAAAAAACGTTAATAAGGCCGAATGAAAAATAATCCATAATAATACATTCTGGACCCCCACAGGGGACGCAGGTTGGAGCCACTGATATACACAAGAATTTAAAATGATTGGAATAAATATTTTTGCTAAAACACTATCCTGTAAAAAATCATTCTTCCTCTGGAGCGACCCAGATGTAATTTGGTTAGGCGTGTGTCTCCTCCTCATAAATACTGATATAAGTATCCGTGTCATTATAGAGAATATTATAGGACTGGATTATGAAGTGATTTGTTTGACACAGCAGTGCAGCAAAAATAAATCACCTCTCATCACTCATTAGTGGCGACAGATCATTGTTGCAGCGGCGAGCAAACGTGTCCCTCGCTGCCATGGCGATGAGAGATGAGCCTCTGGCTGTGAACTTGAACTGTACTTGCCCTTCTTTTCTTTTTTTTTTTTTTTCACCCGCGCTCGCTCGAATCCTCGTTTGAGAATGCCGCCAAATTGCGAGGCTCCTTTATTGAATTGAATTTGATGGATCTGAAGGGTGTTTGAACAAGTTGCGAGGGGGCGTGTGACCTTGTTCTCGCTGGCCGTACATCAGCGCCGTCTCCGGGACGTTACGTGGGCGGTAAAGATTATCGATCCGCGCCATCATTTCCCGCATGCATTTGCTATGTTGAACTGCAGATGGAGCATGTGGATGTGACACTTACGTCTTCCTCTCTGAATGAGTAATGAGATATTTTTCTTTCATTTTCATTGGCCGAGCATGCCAATGTGCCGCCGTGCAGCTCCTGCGAGGAGGCTCAGGGAGCCTGAGGTCCACAGGACGGACGGATGTTACTCATGTCGCCCTTTTTTTATAGCCTCAGTGGTGTTGTTACGCTTTACAGGATCAGTCACATCACAGAGATAGGAATCGAACCTCCAACCTCAGAAATTGACCTGCCAAACTGACTTGGCTGCGCACTCAGAAAAACTCTCTCATTCTTTCATGCTTTTTTTCCTTGTGTGGTTTCATATCTGCACCTCGTCCTGTAGCGTCTCATGACTCCGCCTCTGTCCTCCTCTGGTGTCTCACCTGCTCGATTGTCTCTGGCTGTGTCTCGTGAAGCCTCCCTGCCTCCTTCACGAGCCTTGTCAGATGAATCTCCTTTATCTAACTTTGAAACTATCTTGTACACTTTGTGCACAAGAGGGTCTAAAAGGTCCGACATGTACGAGTCATGTTCTTGTACGAGTCATGTGACGCAGGTCTGCAGTCTGAGGGTCTGTGGTCACCGTGTGCTGGTGAAAGTCAACCGCTTCGTGTTTCGCTAAGTTTGGAGCTAATCTCCGAGCCCAGCAACAAATACCAGTGACCTTCAGTGCTCGCATGAAATGAATGCCAAGGTGCATTAATCATCCCGACTCGGAGATGAAATGTCAATTGAGAGATGCATAATGATCAGAGGGGGCATCCGAGTGGTCTTGGGGAAGATCGCTCCCTCTGAAGGCAAATCATCTGACGACTGGAATATTCCTTCATCAGTTCGACTCCCCGCTGGCCGCACCGGGTGATTTTCGGCTTCTTTAATCTATCTAATGGAGTCGCTGAGGCTTTTCTTCTCATCAGATGCGCTGCGATGTGTCCCACCATTCCCCCTCCTACGACCCCCCCCCACCACCGCCACCACTAACAGTCACTGGGTGGGGTAAAAGGTGGCAGTATGGTGGCAGATCGTGATTCGTCAAAGGTTTAAAAGATATATTCTGATTAGAAAATTGACGTCCATTAATATTTTCTTGAGTTAGTGAGCATAAAAGATGAACTGAACGCCTGTGGTGCGAGCTGCAGGGGGTCTCTCAGGCCTACACCTCCTGGCTGTCCCCCCAACCTAAGCTCCACCTAAGGCGAGGCAAAGCAGCTTTACTTTATGTTATAGTTCCACTCAATGTGCTTTAAATTGCATGATTCAGCTTTAAAGGAATAAACAAGAAGAAACAGTTATTAAAAATCAAAAATTCTGAAAGAAAATCCAGTGTTGCTCTCGTTTTATTGAAAATACAAACATTGATTTTCAAAACTTGTGTTTTTCCGTCTCTGAAGTAATTATTACTTCCTAATGAAGTGGTCAGTTTCCCAGTGGGTGCTGCCACACCACTCAGCATTATGAGCTGCTGCTTTCTGCTTTGATTGGTAGAGTTGAAGCAATCATTTTTCAATTATTGCTCCTTGAGATGGATTAGCATTGTTCTTTAGCAGCTGGATTGCATCAATGCAACTTTATTAACTTTTATCTCACTGAAACCCACTGATTCTATTTGTTAACCCACCCTGGATGATTTTACTCTCCTGTGGCTCAGAAGAAGTAAACATCCCATTTTTCCCTGCAGACGAGAGACGAATTGTCGGGTCGGCGACCCGTTTTGATTGTCTGAATGTACCCGAACGCAGCATCACAAGAGGAGCTGACAAATTGAAATGACTTGATTGCATTTCGAAAATATCAAACCCACAATAACGGCGTCACACCGACGTCTCAGAAGCAGCAGCGGCAGGCGGAGTGAACGGAGCCGAAAGTGTTTTACTTTAGATGATCGAGCAAACAGCATCTGTGTGACGAATGGGACGTACAGTATCGAGATGAAAGCAGACGGTTTGAATGACAAATAGATGACGAGTGAGCAAAGGGAGGATAGCGACTGTTGTTTTCTCCCCTGGGAGTAAAAAAACCTTGGACCAGCGATAACAACATGCAGTTTCACGACTCCACTTGCTGAAAACAAACACTGTCAGAAACATGTTAATGACCTTGAGCATCACTCACCTGATGTTTTCTTTTAACCTGCTGGACGCTCCAGTTGTCATGCTAAAGTCTGAGGATGTAAAAATGAGATTCACATGTCTCTAAGAAACATTATCGTTCTTGTTATCAGTTTCCCTCCCTTATTCTTTCATTCCTTTCTGTGCTTCAGTGCATCAGTTAAAAGAAAAAGTTGTTTTTGCTCCAAACAAAATAAAAAATGTTTGAATTTTATCAGATTCAATCAAAATAAACAAACACAAGTGGTTCAATCAGGCCTTGAGAAATTCCACATAATGTTAATAGATTCTGATTTAGCTGTAATCGGCTCTACTGAACAGACGAGGAGGGTTGGTGAGAGGATTTCTCCTCTCTGACTCCTGCAGCATCTTCACATTCTTCCGTTGTTGCTCCGTTGAAGCTCTGCTTCGCCTCCTAACAATGTCTCCGGGCTGCCGTGCCTCAACTTTTCCCTCATCCAAAGCAAACTTTGGGGAACGTTGGATACCTCTGGCCATTGTCTGCGTCTCTGCACAGACGAGGTATGCAGATGGGATGTCCGTGTCCGCCTGGCTGCCCGCATCATCGCCCGTTTCAGACGATGACGCCGGCGTGAGGTCAAGCACACTGATAATTTGGATGCTTGACCTCTTAGATGTGCTCCGAGGCAGCTCTGCTAACCGCTGTGCGGCCCTCCGTCCTCGTTTTCCTTTTTGAGCTGTCAAATATCGACGCACGGAAACATTTGTGCTGCCGTTCCTCATGTGTATCCGAGGACGGACGAGTGCTACTGAAACTATCACAATAAAGTGAGTGGAACTTGTGTGATGGCCACATAATAATAAGCCATTTGGAGCAGTGGGCATCACCTCGCAGGCTGTCATATCCTGTTAAGCCTCGAAAATGGAAAGCCCTCATTGAAAAACGGCCGTCCCAGCTGTCCGTGCAGCCGTCTTCCTCCCAGAGAGAAACACCCTTTACACCCGCCGTTTACAAATTCAGTTTGACAGAGTAATATTGAGGGAGAATTGTCCGAACTGGCTACTAATGCATCACAGCTGCGGGATGAGAAGCCTCTCCTCCAGTTGTTCACCGCCGCCATTAAAGCTCTATGTAAATTGCCATCTTAGCATGTAATTGTCTAACCAAGATTGATGTCTAAATTTACCTGGCAGTGGCAGTTCTTTTGCTCACATGGAAACCTTCTCCCGCACGTGTCCATGTGGAAAAAAAGTCCCACACAGCAAACAAAGCTTAAACGCAGCATCTGGCTGTACAGACAGTTTGGCAGTTTTTCTGCGAGGTGGTAAGTGGTGACTTTAATGAAGATGCATCACGCCTGTTCCAGATTTATCTCCCATCGTATGGCCCAGCAGATGCTAATGTAGTGTACAACCTCCACAGCAGAAGCCCCTCATTTCTACACACCGCTGCATCCTCATCAAGGCTCTAATACACTGTAGATCCAAGCAGCAGGTCTGCCCCCCTCCCCCTCCCCTCCCCCAGCTGAGGAGGGAGGGGCTGCAGGGTGCAGACTCTGGATTACAACGCTCGGGCGTACGTGCCGTCTTATCTGGCAGCGTCTCAGCAGCAGATGGTTTTTACAGCAGCTTCAGTCGTCTTATTACTCTGTTTTTCAGAACTCGTCTTCAGTAACGTCGGCCTGTGAAAGCAGGTTTTACAGGAGTGTGCGAGCGTCACCGACCCACTCAGGAGTGTTTTTCATCCATCGATGCTCATAAAACCAAATTAAAGTTGCTTTTGGGATTCGAAAACACATTCAGGACACCATTTATCGACGTCCAACTTTCTGCAAGTTACTGAAATTACTTGAGAACTGTTACTAATGCGACTAAACCAAATAAGTAGCTAATTAATTTAGATATTTCTTATCTAAATTTCACTGAATTAGTTATTTTTTCGCTCTTGGCAGGGAATTATTTTATTCCTTCTACGTGGATGTTTTGAAGCGACTCACCTTCCCCTCAGGACAGCTTGTGGAAAATGATATTTAATATCTGTCAGCTTCATTTTTTTGTGTTTTAAACAAACGGTGTCATGGCGAATCTGTTTATCTATTTACAACCAACAAATGAAAGTAGACTCTTATATAAGAACGGCAATTAAATGCACAGATGGTGAGAGAAAGCAGAGATTACAAAGCTATAGGAGGGAAGCTCGCATACATGCTAAACGTGCTCTAAAGTACAAGAGAACAAACAAACCACACCAAAAAGAAAACACCAGTCTGTGATACATAAATAGATCTTATATAAAAAGCCCATATGGAGCCATAAATGACAATCATTTTAAAGTAATTGCAAGGAAAATGGATTACCAGCAGGCTGAGTCCTGGGCTGCATTCAGGTCTATTAATGTTGCTGAGAGGTGGAACAATTGATATGTTTGCCTGCTTCTTTAATGCACACATGCTTACATTACATCTGCAATGACGCTGATGGAAAATCGATCTTCATCTGTGGTCCGGAGCTGAAAGTACCAACCTGGGTAAAACAAAAGTATGTTGTGTTTTTCCTGGTTTCTGGTGAATATTACTTACTGCTTTGAATACTTTTTCAATGCAAAGTGGATTAAAGTTTGTGTACTATAAAGTGCGCTGCAGATTCTGTCCCCCCATGACCCCCTCCAGGGGGCGCCACCGGTTAGGGACCACAGGAAGTACTTTCTGGTTCAGTGGTGCCTGTAGGTCCTGTGACCGACGCCGCTGTAAGACGAAGGCCTAAAAACAAAGAGCCGTTGAGGAATCCAGCTTGCATTTTCAATAGTTGGAGATGCAAAACAAGCTTCAGCTCTGTGTCTTTCAAGCTGCTCACTCCCTCTCACCCCCTCCACCCACTCACCCCCTCCCCTTCCAGTGAGAAGCTCCTGGACCCACAAAAGCCTGATTGTATCCCACGCCTGATTTCAGCGCTAATTCAAGCCTCACACCCAATATCATTTGGCAGTAATGCAGAAGGTAACGCGGCGCGATCTCAAAGGGATCCTTCAGTCCTCACTTCCATATGCTGCTCTGCTTTGAGCCAATTTCTATTTAGTGTTCACTTTAACCTCTGTGTTATCGGGAATTCACAGGCATGAAGGACAGAGGATGAAACAAAATGTTTATTGAGTTGTAAATATTGTAAATGGAATCATGATGTGGCGCCCCCTCCTCGCCAGGCTTTCCAATTACGGGAGGGTAATAAGACTCCTTTGTCAGGTCAAAATCCGGCATGTCTACCGCTATGATTGCTCGGCTGGTGGGTTGAAAAAACCGGAGTGAGTGCCGCGCTCGCGTAAACACGCTGTCACCGCGAGGAATTGTCCGGCTATCTGTTGTCACACACACACGCACTCAAAAACACACACTTGTTGACAAAATACGCTTGTTGCAGTTGAAGCGCGCCGTTGAGTCTTTATTAGAAGTATCCTTGTGATGTCCTCGTTTGTCTCCCTGGTCATTACAGTTTAATCCCGCCTGTTTGTAATTGCATTAAGTCCAGTTAGATGTGGTTAATATTTACAGTAGCATTGTGTGTTTGTTGTGCCGAGTACAGACGTAAACAACACGTCAAACGCTGACATGAATTCAATTATGGATGATCACCACAGGAGCAGATGTGTGCAGGTGCAGACGCTGAGTTGTTGTGTTTCTCAACATGAGGTCCGGGACCTCCTGAGGGGGGTGTCACACACTCGATGGAGGCCAGAGACTTTGCCTGCTCTGAGCTCATCAAAATAAGAGTTGCTCTAAGTTCTCGTTTAACCCCATCCTTTTTAACAGACCTCTGAAACTGCCCAACGCTTTTATTTTGAAGGCTCCTGCAACAGAAAGTAAAACAGACATGTGGAGGGGTTTTTGTCAGCTGTAGATTTGACAGGAGTCTTCAGCCTGCACAATGTCAGCGCCAATACCACGAGTCACAGTCAGATGTGCTCCCGAGCCGTGTGAGGGTGCGCCGGGGGGATCCACGGCACCGGTGACGGGCGGTAATGATATGAAACATGACGTCTGTATGTAAGGATAAGCAGACAGCTGCTTAATGGAAGTTATAAGGTGCATTTTCAGCTGTGATACGGTGCGAATCTGACCGCCCAAAGGCGCCGGTTCGGTGCAGATATCACAGTTTGTATCGTGCGTTGCGGCGAGTGAGCTCGTAGTCGCTGACGGCAAATGCGGCTGTTTATGCATGTCGAGGAAAAACACAACGTGTCTCCGCTCAGACGGCAGCACTGAAAATAGTAAAAAAAAGAAAGAATTATAATAAAAAAACTCTGCGCACATCACAGAAATGTTTTAATGTCAGAGAACATAAGTTCATTGAGGAGGATATTCACTGGGGTGTTGATAATGAGGCATGATGACTTCACTGCCCTACTTGCAACTGATTTGCAGCTGATTTCAAAAGCACCCGATGATACTTTACCAAATATTTAAAACATGCAAAGTACTCTTTTTTTCATGCAAATATATCTGCATGTTGCGCCCGTGATGGCAGGCTTGTGTCCCTTTGGCTTCCACTCATCAGGTGGTTTGTGTTTGTGCAGCTCATCAGCTCTGATTGTGAAGGCAGGTGTGCCTCGTTAGGCCCCCGCGGGCGCCGAATGACGCCGAATTTCAAAGCGCCGGCGCTTCCACCAGCTAACCGGTTCCCCCGTGGACGAGTAATCGCCACTCCGGGGCCTCAGGTTTCGGCTCTCTGCACGATTTGGGTGTCGGTTCAGACGCGGAAAAACCAGAAGACTGTGAAACAAACAGCTGCATGACAGAGAGGCTCAGATAAGCTGCAGGCTGTGGTGAGTGTTTAAAAGCAGCTCAGCGTCTCCCATGAAAACCCTGCGTGGCCTAAAACCTGTGATGATTCTCTGATTTCTTTTGAGCTTCAGCGTTTTCCTGTACGTGTATTTAACATCTCTTCTTTCACCGTTTTGTTTCGATTGTTATCTGTGTACTTTTGCCAGTGTGTTGCGTAATTTATAAGTACTTTTCTTGTCAAGTTCAGTGTTTATATCTTATGAAAACAGTTGGACCACATGTGGGAGCCTGGCTGTAGAAATGCTGAATACGGGTGGTCTCAGAATACAGCACAGTGCTGTCTGTTGTAAATATAGCCGTGTGTTGTCATATTTTGGTCTGTTGTTCAGAACAGGCGTTTGATGGACGTGAACTGTTGTCCACAGCGTCGATACTACAAGTTTTTTTTATTGTTTTTACATGAATGTTTTGTTCTTCGGCTGGCCGTGAATATCTGAGGCATGAAAGCCGCTCACCCTCGGGCGTCCAAACACCAAACTCATCCTCAGCGAGAAGGTTACAGACGGTATGAAATCATCCGAGGAGCAGACGCTGACTTATTTTTCTGTAAAAGGGGGGGGGAGACATTTCTACTAGAAGAGTGTGAGAGGAGAGCAAGAGGAGGAGGAGGATTGGAGAGGGGGGGTCAGGAGACACTGAGCTGTACTTAGCGAAAGATGTATGAGTGCAGCTCGGCAGACAAGAGCCTCAGGGAAAGAAATGTAAAGTGGGAAGAAAATCATTAGCTTTGTTTGCATGTTCTCTCTCAATTACACGTCTCCCAAGTCTGACAGAGGAGGGAGGGAGGGAGGGAGCGCCTTGTCCCTCCCTCTGCTCGGATACCGATTTATCACTCTGCTTTTGTATCGCCGATGCACGCGGCTTCAGAAAGGCGTCGGCGGGCTGCGGCTCCCCGCCCGGGCTCAATCACGAAGCCACATGTCACGGCGAGCGAGGGCGGGGGTTGGGGGGTGGGGGGGTGCTCTGCATTGTGACAAAACTATTGCTCATTCTACCTCTCAATATTTATCATAGTACAATTTCCCCCCGCCGCCTCGCTCTCCAGGGCGTGATTTATGACGCGCTCACCCTCGGCCTCATCACCGCCGCGATACGTTCATCACCCAGACTTCTCACAGGCATCAGTTTTGTTTAATCCAAAAGGGTGAGAGGAGAAGAAGAGGAGGGAGAAGAAGAAAGAGGGATGATGGAGAGAGAGAGGGACAGAGAGAGAGGGGGAGAGAGCCAGCATCCACTTATCTATACATCAAAGAGGTGACACTGCCTTGCAAATTTGCTAAAGCTCATTTGTAATGTTTTCCGCTTGTCACTGGCCTTAATGCACACAGCTCATGGGAGTCGCAGGCTGCCACATGATCAATGGGAAGAGAGGGAAGTTACATCTCACCATTAAACGCTTCTGACTCGCAATATGCAAAGCGCGGACGCTGTGAGCAATGCTCTTTTCCTTTTTTTTTTAGAGGGGGGGCGCCAGCTTGGGGGAGGAAGTTGTCAGCGGGATTATAAATTACACTTTTGGTGCAGGACCGACGGAGCGCTACCCTGCATGTAAAGGTAGAGGCTGTTTCGGAGTCGCCCTGCGGAGCGGCCCGTGCAGCAAGGCCGGTGTTGGCGGGACACAGTCGAATGAGAGCTTGTTATCCATCTGCTTTGCATGCTGCTTGATGACGGGGGGGAGGTCTCTGCTTCAAATCACTGGTTAGGATCAGGTCTCTACTCACTTATACTAGACTCTACCCAAGGTTTCCATCAGGTGATTATCTTCAGTAGACGTGAATCTAGCTGAAAAGGTGATGTCATTAGAAAGGGAGCCCTCTGATTGGCCGGGGAATGACGCAGGTTGTATTTGCGTTGTGTATGAATGACGACACCGGAGTTTAGGGTCAAGTTCACCAGCCATGTTGAGGCTTTAGCATAGAGGCAAAAAGTGCAAAAATTGTGCAAAAGGGGAAGCACTGAAAGTCTGTGATGTGGCCCCCTGGTGGGCTGTGGAGGAACTGAAGATTATGAGAAATCACACGCTATTAAAGTTTAACGCCACATTGGGGAAAAGCATCATCTTGGATGACAGAATGAATAATATGTATGTTTATTTTATTGTTTGTATTGAATTATTATGGATTAAATGTTTCCCAGAAAAAACTCTCCTTCATCTCCAGTTTTATCAGATTACAGATTATGTCATTTGTGAGTTTGGGAATTAAAAAAAGGGAGCCTCATCTCTGCCTTCAACTTTGTCCCCCTGTTGGCTCCTTCGTCAGCGTCTCTGCTCGCTCCGCCTCCTCCCGAGGGCGACTGAATCAAGTCGAACTCGGTTATCACGCCGTTCATCACGATTATTAAACACTTATTGGGTCTTTCTAGGAATTCCCCTGAAAGACCCTACGTACCGGGGCATTATTTAAAACAGTCCAATCCACCAGGTAATTAAAGTCTAATAAAGCGTAATCATCAATTACAGATGTTGGCTTCCATTTTTCGCTTCCACTAAACTCCTTAAGAAATCCTTGACATGTTCCCGGCTTGCCCTCGAGACGCATTTGACAGCCTGCTGAATACCGAAGACTCTGTGGAGAAGAGAAGGTCTTTAATTTGCAGTGTGAGGGGGTTTGGGGATCACTCCGGAATAACCTGATTATTGGTAGGCTGTCAAGGTGAGGAAGAGGAGCAGATCTCATTAGAGGCGTGTTTAGACATGGGAGGATTCCAGCGAGTGTCTTCACACCAGCTCAGTCTAGTTACTTCCTGGTGAGATTGTGTACAAGTATCACCCCCACAAATTCGAGACACCTGAAGACGCTCCAGTGACTTGGAGGAAATCCCCAACTGTCGCACTGCTTCAGCATTAGCAGTGCATTAGAGGCAACTGTCAGCTTTCTGGGTCTCATTTGCTCGTCTAAATTAAAACCTGCTAGTGTAAAACAAACCGTATGGAGAGGCTGAGTGTGTTTCTGCTGATCTGTGTGCTTCAGCTGCTGGGTTTGCAGGACACACACACACACACACACACACACACACACACACACACACACACACACACACACACACACACACACACACAGGTGAGAGACAGTTTCTGCATTTTTTTTGACGCTGTCAACAAACTTACATGTTCTTCCAAAAAGTTGAGTGGAAACTACTTTCACTGCAGGCATTTAAAGCGAAACCTAGCTGAGTAACTCAGAACTAAACACTCACATTTGCCTCTTTCTGAATAAACAAGAAACCTCCTGTAACTTCAGAATAAAAGAACGTTAACAGTAGTTTTCATCGCTATCAATGAAGCTTTTTTAGCCACAGTTCCGGAAAGTTTAAGCGACTGATGCTCCTTGAACCTTCTTCACCAAACAGCTTTTCAATAAACACCTACAGATGTGACAGTGAATAAATATAACCAATTTACAACTAGTTTTTTATATACTTGTGATATAATTATTAACCTTTTTTTATTCTGTTTTTGTTTTCTTCAATTTTATCTGCGTTATTGGTTGTGACAGTTTGTGTTCGGTGCAATAGATCCAAGCACAGAGCGAAGCCCCAGCGGTAAATTTCAGCCTGATTCGGTGTATATTTCCTCCTGTCGGACACATTTCACTGAATCTATCCATTCGATTTCCACACGGCTGTGAAACACATTTACTGCTGCAGCCTTCCTGAGTAACCACACACACCATAATGATATAAACGACCCCGCAAATGAATGGAGATCTCGCTGCTGTGTATCAATTCTGCTGCTTAAGAGGAAGTTGGAGGATTTAAGAAAAAGCGTGGCAGTCCCAGCAGTGTTGGCTTTCTGAGCGCGTGCAGTGGCGGCGGCTCCCGCAGGACGACACTGTGAAATACGTGGTTAAGCCTTTTATTGATCTTGGAGGGAAGGTATTCCCAGTCTTGTGCTTCTCGGAGCTTTTTAGAGGAAGACCTTTCGGCGCAGACAGTCACTACCGATACACATCACGTATTCATCCACCCACGCGGTCAGCGGCAGACACCGGCCCGGAAAACACCCCCGCACAAACACTTTCACAGGCCGTAAAGGACATGCGAGACGTACACTTCCAGCCCGCAGTCCTGCAGCAGCTTCAGCATCAAAAACGTGTCTCCGTCTGCGCGTGTCGGCTCGTCATGACCTGTTTAATGTTCAGCCCGTGTAGTCGGGTCTGTGCATTGACTTTTAAAGCTGTGGTCAATGTCAGAGCAGGCGGGGAGAAATGTTGGGATGCATCAATCCATACTGAGACATTTCCACCCAGACGGGGTGAACGCGCAGCCGACGACGCGGCCGATCGTCGGTGATGTCTTCCTCCCCGACACGTTGTCACTCTGTCTGATCAGAAATTCCTCTCGTGGTTTTTTTCTCTGTTACCGATCTGAAGGCGTCGGGACGAGCGCCGAGCCCGCGGCGACACTCTGGTGTAAACAATGAACTAAGAAATATGGGAACATGACCAGCAACCGAACCCGTCACTTTCACACACTCTTTAACGCTAACTTGCGGAACATTTTCCACAATTTACTTTTCTCAAAGCTTGTGACCTAAGTTACTTTACTTGTTACTAGGAACAAAATACAATTAGTTACTTGTACTCGGTAACTCTTCATCATCTGCATTCAGCTCGTCTGTGATCCTGGGGTGTGTTTTGACTTGTTAGTCAGTTAATGCTTGTGTCATTTGGTTCTGCTGAAAATCCCTGTTCTTTTGGGGGAAGATGCTCTAAAATTAAAACATGAGGAACTAAAGCTGATGTGTATTCCATGTGGCTAAGGCCAATCACAGCTATCGCTAATGCTACCTTCAATCTTCAGTGTTTTGATGTCACTCTGAAAATAACTGCAAAAATTAAGGCCGATTCGACTGAAAGTTAATTAATTGTGTCACAGTGGATATTGGTCTGATTCTAATTACAGTTGGATATCTTTCATGTGGCAGTCAGGCAAACTTTCTTCAAGCAGGAAGTATTCAAATACTTCCTCACAAAACGGAGTTCAGAGAAACAGTTGAACCAAAGCAGTTTTTGGGGCAAAGGAAAGAGACAGCAGCTCTGCAGCAATTAGCTTACTGAAACATCAGTTTTCGTAATTGTAGTCGTAGTTCACAACATTAATCAGTTGCTAATTACACCTGAAAGGAGAAGTGTTACCAGAACACGGACTCTCTCTTGAACCAGATGTTTCCAGTTTAATTGTAGGAATCCAGGTAGTTGTGTTGATGTTGCCAGCAGGAACTGTAAAGCAGCAGGACTTCCCCTCGTTGCAGCTTTGCCAGAATATGAACAAAGCGGCTGTAGTCTGTTACTATTCAATATTCACACCGACAACGAGCTCAAGCCTCCATAAATCTTTATCCGTGATGATCGACGTCTCCGTTCGGAGCAGGACTGACTGATGAGGATGAGTTTATTTTTAGCTCCTGATCTAATATTGATGCGTCGAGACTTTAAACCGTCTTTTGTTTACATCTGGTGTTTCTCGTTGCTTGCACAACCTCGTCCCTTAAATAATTCACAACAATCCTGTCGGCTATTGTGGATCATTTCTGACAGAGAATTCACGCAGTGTGATTTCCTGACTTGTCCTGTTTTCACACCACAAAATTACACCTCTGTGTAATTCACGTGAACACACCTTGTTTGTCGAGTGCGTGTTTATTTTAAGTGAAACCTGCAACTGATAGTGTAATAAGTGAAAATAAAATCTTGTGACAGTGAAGATAAAAACAGTTGAGGGACGGGAAGCAGGCAATTAATGCTAATCACTCGTTTGAAACAGACTATTACTGATGTTATTTATAGACAGTCCTGACAGCAACATGAAATATCTTGATTCGGGTTCACCTTAAGAAAAGACTAATGCAACAACAAAAAGGGTTAGAAAGTTTAATCAAACTACAAGCATGCAGACAGCTAATGTGAATCACAGAGAAGTCGGCTCAATGCTAATGTTAAAGCTAACTACTGATTCATTTAGCTCAGCAAGACACAACACATGAGCATCTCTATTCGCATCCGACTGTTTCATGAATGTTAAAAATAACTTGTGTTGGTGTAACCTCACTATATTCATAGTAACAGCTGACACACACACACACACACACACACACACACACACACACACACACACACACAGCAGCTCGGACAGATTGTACTGTTTATGTTGCTCCCCGAGGTAGCGACTGTACGTCTGCTCCTGTAGTGTTACTGCTTCATACTGTGGCTCCTGTTGCCTTTATCTCCACATGTAAGCATTAATTAATTGATGATAATCAGTAGAGAGCATTAGCATTAGCCTCATATTTGATTAATCACCTCAGCCCGAGTGTTGGGCAGAAACCGGAGCAACAGAAAATGAATGTTTATCATCAAACATTCGAGGTTTGTTGACGCCCTGGTTGAAACTTTGGTTTCCTTCCAGAGAGGAAATGTGAAGCGAGGGTGACAGGAAGTGAGACGGCGCTGCCCGAATGGTGAGTAATCGTCACCAATTAGCATGTAATATGTTGTGCGTTTGGAAAGCAGCAGCTTGAGAACATGTATGCTGGAGGAAGTCACACGAGAGCTTTGGCGGCAACTACTCGTGCTAATTATAAAGTGCAGATGAGGCATGTTGGCGCTGATCCCCCATATTAAGGAGAAAATGACTCCTCGCCTCCATGGAGAGCGTGACATTAGCAGCTAATTTAGCATTCATTCCTTCGTTTGGGCCCGATGTCGTCGGAGCTTTAACTGACTGATTAAATGTTTTATTAGTTGTTGAAGACGAGTTCGCCGCACGCCGATGGACAGACGGGGACGATTTGCCCACCTGCTGCGTCTGGCCTGAAATAAATGGCGGTCGCCATGGTGACGGCTCAGTTTTTGTATCATGTCAGTACAGAGTTTAGAACAAGTCAAATTAAGCGCTTGCGTGTCGAAAAGAAGAAAACGTTTCTTTGGAGGTGTGGAAGACATCCGGCGGTAGCGTGGAGGTTCACGCTGTCACCTCACGGTGAGGGGATTCTGGGGTCGTGAGTGGGCGGGGCCTTGTTTTGCGAAGTCCGGCGGTGACGTATAATGTTCGCCAGTGTGAACGCGAGTGTTTACGGGGTTGTGTGTCTGTCTCTGCATTTGCCTCCCATGCCTGGATTTTCCTTGTTGCCATGGAGATGGGGGGTTGTTGTCCAGTCATTTGAATAATAAGCTAACTGAGCCAAATACTGGTGGACATGCCCAGAAGCCTTCAAAATGAAAGAATTGGATGGTTTCTTAAACGTCTGATCTGGAGTATTAAAAAACTCCCCATAGCGGGTCAGAGACCTTTGCTCTGTGTCAGGCAAGCAGCTCGATATAATCGAAGGGGTTGATTCTGACATATTCTAACAGATGCCTTTATTTTGAAGGAGTGATATCCTGAAGACAAAGTTCACTGTAAAAGGGAACAAGATAAAGTAATGTTGCCTCTGTGGATACAATTGAATTGAGCCAGTTTCTTCTTTCTCTGTCTGTCTGTCTGTCTCTCTCTCTGTCTCTCTCACACACACACACACACACACACACACACACACACACACACACACACACACACACACACACA
>JAUESF010000002.1:2021460-2032244 GCA_032274765.1 Malacoctenus tetranemus | reverse complement strand
CAGGCCTCTCTGATCTTTTTAAGTGGGAGAACTTACACAATTGGTGGCTGACTAAATACTTTTTTGCCCCACTGTATAGTTATTGTTGTCGATCTGTAGGCTGCACTTCGCCTGCTCCCATCACAAAGCTCCAGCTGGCCGTGCAGCTGACTTGGCGATGGCGCACAGAAGGAGTCCGAGTCTTGAAGGTGGTGAAAGAGTTCCTGATTTTCTGGAGGATCTGTTGAAGTCGTTTGCACAAGAACAAAAATATATCCCCCATTGTCAGTCTACGACCCGCTGAAGGAAGCGCGGTGGATCGGAGCGAGGCTTCATAGCGAGATAAGAGTTTAGCTCTATCCTGAAAACGAGTCCAGGCGAGGTGAAAAAAAAAAAAGAGAAAGCGATGAATTATACAACCTTTGGGAGGCGCCGCTTTTTCAAACATGCTGTTTCCAATCATCCTTGCGAGTATTCATGTTAAGTGCAGAGCAGAAATAGGCGCCATGCCGTCTCGCCCACCTGAAGCTTACATTTTTTAAAGTTCAAGTGCTCGTTGTAATGTTTTCTGCTTTGCACTCTCGGCTCTTTTGCTGCCTCACGCTCACCTGTGCTTGCGACCCCCCCAGCCCCCCCATCCCCCTACTCAAGCCTTTTAGCTCTTGGTGGGTCCGCTCGCAAGGTACCCCCCCCCCATCCCACCAACCACAATAACAACAGTAATGAACTGACTGGCAAGTGGCAGCTGTGCTCTGACCGCTCCCTCGGCCTAAACTGATTCACAGCAGACCGTAATGGCTTCTGGTCCCAAGGCCCCGGCGTAACCGATACCACACACATGTTGCGGGTTCATTTATAACCGAGGACAGCCTTTTAGTAATCAGATAGTGGTTCGATAAACGCTGAACTGCTGACTCCCTGGAGGAAGGCTTCTGAAGGGCGATTTACCACCTCAGTGCTGATGTGATGTCTATCCTCTGTTGGCTCAGTGTGTGTGTGTGTGTGTGTGTGTGTGTGTGTGTGTGTGTGTGTGTGTGTGTGTGTGTGTGTGTGTGTGTGTGGTGGGCTGGGTCGTTGGCACTGTTTTTCTGTGCATGTGTACCGTCCTTTGAGGAGGCTTGTGACAGCAGCACAGACTGATAGGCCCACAGTCCCCTTTGGCTCCCTTATAAAAAAAACAAAAAAACAGAAAAACAACAACACAAAAAAACCACTGCAGCAGTCAAGCAACTGATGATGCAGCCTGTTCCTGTGTGTGGTGACAACGCAATTTACACCCGGTAAAGACACAGCGAAGTGTAACAGCATCTCTGACATCTTCATAGAAATAAACATCGTGGCATCATCTCGACTTTCACTGCATCACACACACAGTCGCGTGTCATAATGTAAAAACACGACATGCTTCATGAACACCAGCCACAGAGGCAGACGTAGCAGTGCTGCTTGTCTCTACAGGTACTAAACGGAGCTACAGGGAACTAAAAGGAGGAACAGGTAGTTTCATGGAGCTGCAGGGAGAATCAGGGAACTGTCGTAGATATCGGGAACTTCAGGGAATTACAGGAAAATACAGTAAACTATTGGGAACTACAGGAAGATACCAGGAACTATAGAGAGCAGGGAGGACTGAGAGCTGTTGATTACTAGAGTAACCTGGTCCCAGTAGCCGGATACTGCAGGTATTCTTGTGTACATGTATCGGTGTACCAGAAGACAGGCAGGTGAAGAGGCGGCTGCACGTTGTATTTTTTGCCCCGTTAAGCTCACGGACACTTGATGACAGCAGCACAACATAATGCAGAAAATAGAAGAAGTGTCTCGGTGCTCCTCAGCAGCCTGACGGGGACACGGCGTGACACGCCGCGCTCAACAATCCCAGAGACACAATAAACACACCTCCTGCATTCATCGCCCACAATGAGCCACAAAGCTGGAGGAGGAAAAAAAAAACGCTGCGCGAACAAAAGATTTGGCACCAAAAACTCCACAATTTCACTTTTTGGATTTTTTTTTCTGAAGCATCAATTTTCAAAGTGGTTCAGGTTTGTTGTTCTGATGCACCTGTTTGGTTTTTGTCTCCTGCTGCCACGAGGGGAGAAATAAACCCGGTGGTGTCGGCTGTGATGTGGTTGTGCTGCATTATGAGAATCCAGCGTTTTGCTACCAGACACACAGTGGAACGCTGGCGGCGTGTCGGCCCGGCGGCATCGATTCACGGCGCGCCGACAACCGGCGCTGTGCTCGGAATCTGTTTGCATTTACTTATTTGAAGAACCTGGCAACTGCAGAGAAGCAACTTCTCTCAATGAGGTTGAATCAACTCAATACATCAAATATTTGACAATATCTTGGTCGTATATTTTGACTTCAACTAAGTAAAAAGTACTTGGTAAGATTTTGTTTTTTTCGTGCTGTAAATTTCAACTGTAATTTTGATTTTCCTTCATTTTTGCAGCCAGAAAATGTCCAGGTTAACATCTGCTATCAAGTTTAGCTTTATTCTTGAAAGAAATCCTAACATATAAACCTGTGACATAGTGCTCGTATTGGAAAACATTTGTTCAAAAAAGAAGTATTTTCAGTCACTTAAATCACCTTTAATGAGAAAGAAACGAGCAGAATGAGTTCCTGCAAAGGGATGCGACACATAAAGGGGCAGATTGTCTCTCGTCACCGTGTTAGTTGACATGCGACTGAAGTCGTCGCCGCCTCCTCCGTTACCTGTTATCACAGTGGTGGTCTCCTCTGTGTGGAACCAGAATAGCTTCAAAACGACTCCCTGTTTGCACTTTCATCGCAAGTGAGTGCGAGGAAGAGGAGCTCGCGCACCTGCCAACCTCCAACCTCTCTGCGTGGGTGGAGCTTCTCGGTGGCTGTTTACGCACCTCGAGCAGCAAACCGCTTCAGCGTGCACCTGAAACAGACCCCCGCTTCCATAAAAACGCCGCTATCTTAAACCCCGGGCTGCGTTCAGGACACGGCTGATGGAGCGATGGGATGTGGGCAGAGCAAAGTGCTGCCCGAGGCGTCCGAGAGGGGCGACGTAAGCGCGGTGCAATCACTTGTGGCTTTTCATAGAGCGCGCGATGACAAGCCAAAGAGGCAGAAGGAGACGCAAAGAAATTGGTGGTTTTCCGGCTGCGCTGACAGTCGGCAGCGAACAGCAAACAGCCGACAAACAAGGACGACGGGACAAAGCCGGCAGGTACAGGGACGAGTTGGAGGTAAACGTTCACGGGGACGATTCGAAGCAGAACAGAGCTCTTTAAATTGTCTCTCATGAAAGATTAGTTTTCTTTTTCTAACACTGCAAACTGAGCAAGTTAGAAAATCACCTGATGTGCTCTGAGCATGCTCAGTAGAATAAGGCTTGTGTTTGCCTGCCTTATTATCCTGACAGCCCTGCACGGTTGATGCCAGAACTCCTTCAGGCCAGTTTCTGACGATAGCAACAGAAAGCAGCGTTTAATTTCACTCCAGCCTTCATGCAATAATTGCAGACATTCTTCTGAGAGGCCTTGGCCTTGTAATACCTGAATGCTGCCTTCATGTTCTTGTCAGATAAAAGCTGGAAGACGATTAAAAACAAGGAAAGTCGTGTCTTTTGGAGGGCAAAACTTTGGCCTTTCCAGTCTCGGCTCCTGTGAAGCATCGCCGTGTTCATTGTTGATATAAATCACCGTCATGTAAGTGTGTTTGATATACTTTGCATGCTGTGTGGCGCTCTGCAACAAATGTCCTCCCATATATCATCACCGAGCGCGCTGCATCGCTGTCTCATGACGTGTTGCTGCTGTAACGAGTCATCATTGCTCCTTCTGCCCCGTCAGATGCGACATCCAGGCTCTGATTGGTCGCAGGGGCTTCAGCCGAGTCGTGCGCGCCGAACATGGGGCGACGCGCCGGCCCTTTGCCATTAAAATGATGGAGCTGGAGGCCCCCGGGGGCGCCGGGAGGTGTGCGCCTGCGAGCTGGCGGCGCTGCGGTGGGTCAGCCACGTGATCTAGCTGATCGAGGTCTTCCAGTTCCCTCGCTGCGTTTACATGGTGCTGGAACTGGTGACGGGTGGGGGGGCTGCTGGACCGCGTCGTCAGTGGAAACCACTTCACTGAATAGGACAGGGCACAGGTGGCCACCGCGACCTGAAGCCTCCGTCAGCGTCCAGCCATGGACCCCTGAGTACATGGCCCCCTGAAGTCCTGCTGAGGAGACCCCACACCTGTGCGGTGGACACGTGGGCCCTGGGGACGATCGCCTTCGTTGTGCTGAGCGGAGCCAAGCCTTTCGAGGACGACAGCCGCTCACGGCTCTACAGGTCCATTGTGAAAGGAAAGTACAGCTTCCATGGAAATGTAAGTTTACGGGGATTAATGTTGCACACAGCATGTCTGACAAGTCTGCGGACGAAACCACGTCGTCACTGTGCTCTGGGGGGACTTCTGCCAACATTCAAAGTCTGGAAAGTATCCAGAAATCACATGAAACGATATATTCACCCCAAGGAATCGCTGTCTTTCTCTAAAACTGGAACCAACTCGTACTTTCCAGTCAAAGAGGCTTTTTAGCCTCTCTGAAATTGTCTCTATATTTCTCAAATCTTCATCCAGTTTTATTTTAGAGCTCAGCGCGCAAGTCGGAGATAAAGTAGCTTGTTCACGAACACGACTCAAGCGGCAAAGAGAACAACACGCAGTTACACAATGATAGCAGACAAACAGGTGAAAGCTGCGTGGTAAACGGTTAGTTAGAATAGAGAAGCTTTGCTCCTGTTTGTAAAACACCTCTGATTTGTTGCTGCATATTTTTGTTACTTCATAAGTCTGTGACGTCCTGATGTTAGAGCATCTTCCCCCAAATTAGGGATGCCACTTTAGTTAATTAAGATAATCAGGCGTGTAACAGCTCAGCTAATAGGACGTAACGTCAGAAAGCAGTACTGATGAATTTGTATTTGTATGTGACTCCGAAATGAAGTACCTCTCGTGTAGAACTGTGTATTTTATTATCTTTATGGCAGAAGAGTAAGCTGGAATTGTTGCTTCTTTCTGTGCGACGTCTCTGGCAGAGCTGGTGTGGTTTTCCATTCAGCTTCTGTCTTCGTCTCTTCTTCTGCAACACATGAATGGAAATATGGAAGTTTGTTGTGTCTTGAGTCTGTGCTCGGTTTGTCTCTTTGGTGGGTGAGGTGGGTGGGAGGAGGAGGGGGGGGTCTTTGCATGCTTTCCTTTTCTCTTCATTTCCAGCGTCAGACGACTGAAGTGGGTATTTTTAACGGCCCACTCTGCCGAGCTCAGCTGTGGTGAGTTCGAGCTTGTTCTTTCACGCTGATTACACCCAAGGCTGGATTATTCACTGAGCTTTAAGCCTGGTCTGATTCTCAGGGATGCAGTCTGACATTTTAGTCTGGCATACAAGCAGCTCCCTTACATTGGCCCTGGACTATTATCCCCGTGTTTACTGCCGCACTGACCACCCACCCAACAATAGTGCAGAATCCTTCCGGAGTTTATGCAACGGCTTATTTCACGTTTTCTTTTTCATGGCGGCTTTCGATGCAGCTTATACCTCGCTGGTGACGGGGAACTCCTCCAGAAAACGGTGCAGCGTCTTACACGACCGTATGTGCAGGAAAATGCATCAATATGCAAATTCATTTGGTGACACGATGAAGACATCATACATGGATGAGTAGCGGCCGATGGCGTGATGGATCAGCCATCAATCACGTCTCCACGTTGACAAGGCACTTATTCTCCATCACGCGCCGGTTTCCACCCTCTCCAGGAGACTGACAACACGGCTTAAACACACTCACTGATAATGATGTCGTGCGGCGTGATGGAGGCCGACAAGTAGCCCGCAAAACGTGGACTCCTGCCACCACAAGTGTTCTCGGTGTCATTCAGGAGGGTGCTTCGGTTCAGGAGGAGAATAGCCTCAACAGCCTGAGAGATTCTCCTTCAACGTCCCGAAGACTCAGAGGGCTTCGAGTGAAATCTGCTGCGCCACGATCGAAGAAAAACAGACTTGAAGAAGCAGGAAAAGCTCGATTTGTTTTGAAATCGGCGGAGGAATGAGGACGCCGATCAATGAGTGGCGACTGCGGTCGAATCGAGGCGCGTGGCGACGTGATTCAAAACGCACATTTCTCCAACATAAAACTCTTAAAAGTTTAAAGAACAAACTAATTGAACTCTTTAAAGTTTAATTCAACACATTTAAAGCCTTTAGATTAATTCAATTTGAGCTCTAAACTCCATATATTCTGTTTTCTTATCTTTACTCGTTAAGTATTACAATGAATGAGACTCGCCGTGAAAAAGTCTTTTGATTAGAAGTAACTTTATACAAAGTTCATTTAAATACTACTTAATTTGAGTCTTGTAATCTGTTTCTTCCGGCTGTTTTACAGCCCAACATCTCACTTGTAATGCACCAGGAGCAGCTCAGGTGTTGCTCTTTTCTCTTCACCTCCGTGTGACAGTGAAACAAGAGATCCAGCATCCTCCAACAAAAGCCTGCGAATCAGACCGAGGCGTCAAAAATTAGATTATTTACATCCAGGCTTCGGTTTTCCTTTTGTTTGCTTGTTTTCTCTGGACTGTTTCTCGTCTCCGCTGCAGCGAGAACGGGCTAAAAATATTGGAGGAGAGCCGCGAAATACAGTCGACACGCCAAGTTATCATGAAAGTGAAATGAAAGGAGGGACAGACGATCACACGTGTGACGACCATTTACATATATATTGTGTGTTTCACCTTACAGGGCCTGAACTTCATATCGAACCCCGAGATGTCCTGATGTAATATCACAGCCAATCAATGATAACGCTGGAAGGTTGGTACATATGAAGCCATCATTTGGAGAAGATCACTTCAGTTTTACAGCCAATATTTGAAACGACGGCTTTCTTCTTTTACAAGTATTTAAATTCAGTAATAGTGAGAGATCGTAGGCGTAAAAATGTACTTTCTTTTGTTCTTTCCAATAATAATGCTGTTTTTTTTCCCTCTGACAGACCTTTTAAGTTTATTTTCATCACACACAGCACTTCTCTGATTCACAAGGTGTCATAAAGGGCTCCAACAGTTTATCTCTTAACTTGACAGGAACAAACTTAACATTTATCTGAAATAAAAACACCGTAAAGATCCTGAATTCAACCAAACTGTCACCTTCCTTTGCTAACGCAGGCTAGCTTCTTAAACTGAATAAAAACAAGCTAATAGCTAACAGTTTTCCGTATCAAACTGTCAGTATGTGGATTGTAAGTCCATAGCTAGCAGTGCAGTATTTCCTCTTCATTGTACATGGAGTACAAAAACCCGTCTCTGACAGCTAACACAGGTCCGTTCGTAGGACAGTCGTGGATTTTCACGCCCCAAAATATCCAAGGAACAAAATTCTCGATGGGATCTCGGCGTCTTTCTTCTTTCCTCTCTGAACTTCCTGCGGCCTCCAAACGCCTGCACGAGTCGGTCACATCAGCGGAGGTCCGCGCGAAACTGGCGCTCTCACGCTGCGCGTGACTCTCTTTAATATTAATCGAGTTATTGACGGGAATGCATAATTAATTTAAAGTCTACTCAGGTCAAATATCGGCTGGCATATTCCTATACAGCCACACGCTCTCTTCAGATCATCGCTCCAGTGTTATGTGATGAACCGAGTTATTATGCAGCCCACAGAATCCTGACATCTATTAATATGTATTCAACAATTGAGTGTAACTAAGTTGGATTAAGTTTAGGTTCAGACGGACATAAACATGCTTCACTTTTCTCTCGGCTCCATGCAAATGAATACACAGGGGCTGCAATTAAAGGCAGTCCTGCACAAGTATCGGTAACCTTTTGTGTTTATTGAAGCTGAACAGGGACATCCCGTGAATGACTGTGGGTGTGTGTGCATGTGTAATTTGTGGATTTGTGTTTCTGTAACAATGTGTGTGTGGGTGGGTGGTCTGGGCGGGGGGGGGTGGTTGAGCTGTAAGATGGAGGTGAGACGCAGTCGAAAATGCAAACGGCTGCCGGCAACGTCTCACAAACCAACGTCCCTTGGCGTCCCGACATCCCCCTAAACACTCCCTGCTACACACACACACACACACACACACTCACAGACACACTCACACACACACTCACACACACACACACACACACACGTCGTGCATGCCACCCCACCTCTCACAGGTGCGTCAGCCCCCTCGCCTGAAGACCTGTAGTGCAGACTCACACCGATTCGTTTACTCAACAGCAGGAAGGAGGGAGGAGGAGGAGGAGGAGGGGGAGGAGGAGGGAGGTGGGAATTGATGGTGGGGTGAAGGAGGCTTGTGAGTAAGGGTGGGGGGAGATGGAGGCGACGTAGAACGAAGAACGGGCGCAGCCTCGAGGGCTTTTCTCGCCTTATCACTCAGTCTGTCCTCGGCACACACAGGACAGATCATTTCCCGCCGTTCGCACGTTATCAGGACGCCTCATCTGACGGTACGAGTGTGTTGTTGTGTGTGCTGTTGTGTGTGCTGTTGTGTGTGCGTGCGTGCTGTCACGCGCGTTGTTGTGTGTGTGTCAGCCACTCGCATTAGTTGTTGTCCGAGCAGCCTGGTAACCTCCTCTGCATTCTGCTGTTGTGTTACTGAAACCTCCTGAACCAGACATCTACATCTCAGAGCAGCAGCAGGAGGAGGAGGGTGAAGAGGAGGAGGAGGAGGAGGAGGGGGAGGAGAGGGGAAGGTGGGGTGAACGGTTAGCCCAGTGTGCCCCCTAGTGAGCGGCGTGGGAACACATCCAGCCTCCGTCGGGTGGATTGTACATGACAGCCCAATCGCTCCTGCATCCGACTATTGATATTTTGATTACTGCGGTTTAGCTGCAACTTTCACCTGAATTAGCAGCAGGGCCACCTTCTCTATTCAGACTCATTATGATGAGACTTGTTTAAACTCGGCTTTTGTTCCTCAGGAAGAGCTGCCAGGCGAATCACTGGCGAGTAAATTGCGTGGCGGTGGCGGCGGCAGCGGCGGCGACTCCGGCGTGGAGTAGTTCATTACTCAAAAGTGCATTATCCTCGTGATCGTATTAGCGTAATCCAACCTTGTGGCATTTTCTTCATTTGTTGCAATTACAGGCGGGCCTGTCAGGTGAAAAGATGTAGCGCGCTGCAAACGCAGTCAGTGGAGCTTCTTCTTCACTCTAACAAGATGTTGCTCAATAAGTCAGGCCCTGTAGCTTCCTCCTCGGCTCATGTCGCACCTCGCGCTCCGCTTCTTCCTCGTCCTCCCCCCTCGCAGGCTCGCTCTCTGCTCAGCAGTGATGTATAACGGCAGCTCTCGCCCCCCTTTTCTTCCAATAAAGCCTTTGTGTGTTTTGACGTGAAAAATGTTCGGAATAACGGCGAGAGATAAACTTCCTGCGGCTGGCGCCGCTCCAGGAAGGCAACTCGGTTACGTCTCTTCTTCTTCTTCTTCTTCTTCTGTCGACGTGCAGGAGGAGGGGAACTTTTGATACCTCGTCGTGGGGGCATCAAACGACTTCTTCTACTGCATAAATCCAAGCCTGCGAGAGCGTCACGCTGTGCACGTCAATTCACATCAGCAGCAGCCAGGGAGAGGAAAAAAGTAATCCCACTACATTTGGGGGAACAGGTACCTACTAGATTACTACGAGTAAAAGGACTAGCGATTGTAGAGCTACTGTCTCGACTGATCTTGGCTGACTGTTGCAGCAGCCAGAGATGTTGTAACAGTTACTATATCAGCCAGCTCCTGTTGAGAAAAAGCGAAGCACCTCATTACTCCTGAAGTCTGAGTTCAGGGTATAAGAGGCAAAAATAAAGGAAGTCAGTTCAAGCTAACTTGAGTTAGCTGAAGCTGTTGTTTAACAGCTACTGTTGCGTTGAACTCCTGTTTACTGTAGAAGGAGTGCCTCGTTAATCGTGACCTAATTCATCTCGACTTTTCCTCGAGCTACTTTCTTTCATCTTTACCAGCTAATGAAGTGACATCGCTGCTTTTCTAAGAAATAACACGAAGAAGGAACCAATTAACTGGCAGTAACGGCGACAAGGACGGAAGAGAGCAGCCAAAAAGTGTGTACTTTGTGGGACGGCGGCGAGAAGCTTCACAAAATCACCACCAGCGGTGGAGGATAAAGAGGAAAGTCAGACTTGTTAGTTGTTGGAGCTCAATCAAACAGTGTCACTCCGCCCGCCACTCAGGTGTGAAATAACAACACAATGAGGAGAAAGTTTGAGTGCGGAGGCCTTTTTTTAAGACTCGTTCAGCTGGCAGCTCTGCGCACACACACACACACAGACTTTTTCTCTGCCCGTCAGTCGGTACACTGTAAGAATAAGCAAGTCCCTGCTTCTTTGAATTCCTCTCACCGGCAACAGTCTCTGCGATTGTCAATTTCATGCTTGATTAATTGTCATTACTCCGCCAGAGACAAAAAAAGAGGGAGCGAGAAATGCATTTCAGGATTAAAATGGAGAGCGAGACCTCCCTAAAGAGCGAGATTTAGTCTCTGCAAGGGTGAGTGAAGAATGAGAGAATTTCTCTCTCACACACACATACACACACAGACACACACACACACACAGACACACACACACACACTGTACTGTATTTACCTTTTATCCTCTTCTGCCCAACACAGTGGAGAGATATTTGATCTAATTGCGGGCGACTGAGAAAACAACCCAGAGAATACGGTCACTATTTTGTCGTCATAGCATAGCGTTGACTTTCTCGCTAGCAGGACTTGCTGTGATTATTGCTAAGTTGCTAACTGGGTTGCTAGTCA
>JAUESF010000002.1:1978272-1995841 GCA_032274765.1 Malacoctenus tetranemus | reverse complement strand
GTGTGCCGTTCACGAAAGCCTTTCATCTCCGCTCACCCAGTTCCCCAGCAGAGGAAATCCCAGGCTGTGACTCGCATGCGTGGAGATCACAGCTGTGAACAGATCGGGATATCTTTAGGTCAGAGGCGGCTCAGGTCGGCCTGCCGCGACCTGCCAAGGTGATATCCTCGACAGGAGCCGAGCGAGGGCAGGTCTGGGCCCGGCGCAGCTTTAATTGGCTCCTCGTGTGCTCTGGCTTCTCCTATGCAGGTTCCTCAGCTCGCAGCGCCGTGGGTTCATCAGTGTGTCAGACGGTGGGGTTCACGCGGGGCACTTTTGGGGGGGTGTCTGACAGATCGGGCCCTGTGTCGGTCGTGCAGTGGTTTGTAGAGTTTACTTAAGGTCGGGTCGACAGGCCACTCCTTCATGAAGCGGTCCTCTGTGCTGGTGTTTGTCAACAGAGCGCTGCAGCAAGCAGCCCAAGAATTCGCCAGAATGAGGCGCGGCAGTGATGTAACGGATCATATAACGGTTATAAAAACCAGTTACCTTAATGACTCACGTTGTGGCTCCAGTTTGGCCTGAAAGAGTTCCTATAAAAATACCGTTTGTCCTCTCAGACGTTCTGCGTCCTGTGCTCTAATTGATGGTTGAGGTTTGACGCTCACAATTGATTTTGCTCTTGAAAGCTGTAATTTTAATTGACGGCGAAGTGTTGCTGTTAGACAAGCCAGTGTGCTGCTCCTGACGTTATTTTGCCATGGAAACGAGTGATTTACTGACGCTGCTCAGCTCGTGCCGTAACGGTTGGGCTTATTAAAGATATTGCAACTGGGACCATTTCACTTAACTTCTGTTTGCTGTGGAAGAATCACCACATTGATGTGAAACTTCCTGTTTTTCAGTCTTGCTAACCATGCTGCATATTGTTCATAAAGGCTCTTTTAACATCATTTTAAAACCAGTTTTCTTAAAGTGTTCATGTCCAAATCACGGAGCATCTTCCTACCAAAATCTGAGGCAACTTCATCTGTATCTAAAGAGTCAGTCGGCTAATGTGCAGCAGTAACGTAGCCGATATTTCCGAGATGAATGTGAGACAGAAGTTCGGTCTAATTTGCAGTCAAATTACTTCCAAACAAGCAAACTGGAATTGGGTAACAATCTTCAGTAACTTGTGCAACGGTGTAATTAAGTGTTCTCTGCCTGAGTCTGATGACTCACTCGGCAATCGTTGGCATGTAGCGTTAGCTCGGCTCTGCACGCGGAGCTGAAACGTCCACTGCATGTGACGCTGTGATGTCACAGGTCCGTGGACGGAGAACCACTGCAGTCCGAGAGCAGCCGAGCAGGAGGCTGTTAAATGAGTGATGACACGAAGCTGCCGGGTAATTGCAGAGAATTGTGTGCTTGTGGGCAGCAAACACGGCTGTGCGAGATTTTTAACAAGTGTGGCTGGACTGTCTGCACGCGCACACGCGTGTACACACACACACACACTCTGACACTGCGGGAGCCAAATCCAGCACTTTGTTTTTGTCTCTAACCCTGTGATTTGTGTGCGAAAAACATCCACATTCAGAGTAACGTGCCAGCTTAAGATCGTGATAGAGCGTGAGCTGTGAATAGATGACGATTTTGTTTGTGTGTTTACATCCCACACTCACTCGGAGGCATCAACATGCAGGTCGTGCCTCAGCCGGCCGTGGATGCTGTCTGAATATCCTCTGAACGTTTCCACAGTTGACACAATGAGCAGATTTTTCTTGCTGTGTTGGTCCAGGAGAAAGTTTACGAGGCTGGGCCTGATGAGCTTACCAGGGGCAGATGGTTGAGCTCTGGGCACACGCTGGGTCCTTTCATGCCAGCTCACAGCTCTGATACGGGGTTCCCGTTACTCCACACAGAGATCCTCACGGCTAGGAACTGTACTTAAGGCCCTTAATCACTTGAAACTCCCACGCAAGTGTTGAAGTATACACCCAATTGGAGAAGTTGATAGGAAATTAGCTCTCGTCGTGGTTGCCAGCTACAGTTGGTCTGTCATTAAGCACTGACCCATATTTCACAAACTCCAGCCAAGAAACCCAGAAAAAAGTGTGTAATGTGCAAAGTGAGTAGGAGCTCTGTTAAAATACTTGTTAGAGCAACATGAGCCTCAAGTCAGTCGGACTGGATCAGCCATCTGCTGCTTTAACCTCTGAAGGAAAAACACTGCGCTGCAGACTGAGAATAAACAAGCAGGAAACCTTCAAGGTTCGATATGCAAATGTATATAAATCAATGTGACTTCCAATATGTCCGTCCGAGCCCTGTTTGGCTTCACTGTGATGTAAAGCTGTGCTTTGACTCAGACCTTCCAGGCTGCAGAAGTAAAGCAGCGCCACAGTTTTCTGAAGGATCATTTTAAGTGTTTTTGAGAAAGCAAAATATTTGTGGACCTCCTCTTAGCACCGTATTTTTACGGTTCTTGTCAGATGACGCGCTACTAGAAAACATTCGCTGCCGAGATCAACAAACTGCTTCACTTAAAAAAAAACTGGACTTCTCAGGTTTGACAGATGAAATCCCGTCGCGGTGAGATTTCCGTTAACTTTCAGGTTGGATTTTTCTCGTCGCCGGCTTTGTGACTCGTTTCTCGGGAAAGTGAGTCACGGCAGAGTGATAGGTTTGCTGCGAACGCTCGCCGTGACGCTCTTCCCCACAAGCCGCTCGCTTTGATGGGCGTCTGCGCTGACCGTGAAGCTCGCCCTTTTTCGAGCTCGACAAAGCCGCACGCTCGGATCCTCCCACGCCGTCGTCGTAGGGATGAGTCACTCCCTGAAACGAGCCGTCACCATGTTGGTATACAATATGTAGGCAGCACAACCCCCCCTTATACAAACTGTTACAAATGAGAGAAATGAAGCTTTAGAGCTGAAGAAAGCTTTAAATAAACACACATGAGGAATATGAGATTGTTTCAGTCGTGTGCTGGAACAATAATGTTTTTCATCCATTTGCAACAGGTCAACAAACTAGTTTTGCAAAGTTGTTTGTTTTCAGATCTGTTTTTTTCACAACTGTTCACATTTTTAATCTTGTGCCCAAACGATCTTTTCTGCCCGTCCATTTTTGTTGAATGAACAAACTTTAAAGCAGCTGTTAATCTTACATTGGTGAACTTTTTCTCCTTTTTCATCCACACAACTTTTTCAATCTATTACAAGCCAAACTCTGAATAAAGCTCTAATGAAGAGACCTGTTCTGAAGGGGTGTTTGGTTCAGTGGTCCGTTGAAAAGTGGCTTAATGAAAAGGTTTGTGCAGAAGTGGCGTGACGTCTCGTGTCCTCTCTCTTGCAGGAGCACCATCTCCAGCGGGCCATCTCGGCACAGCAGGTCTACGGCGAGAAGAGGGACAACATGGTTATCCCCGTCCCCGAGGCGGAGTGCAACATCACGCACTACGAGTCGCTCTACCCCGGGGAGTTCAAAATGCCAAAGCAGCTTATTCACATACAGCGTGAGTAGCAGGCCGCTCGCAACTGGATTATCCTCCTAGCTTAGCGTTAGTGCTCGGCGAGCACGTGGGGAGGTTGTTGCCATTTGGATGCGCCGAGCGCTTTCAGAGGCTTTATCCTGCTGATTGAGAGATTTGTGTGCATCAGTTTGGGGTTTAAAAGAGGAACCGGCTACTAATTAAATGTTTAAGAGGAAGTGCTGCGATGGATTTGCTGTCGTCTGTGGATGTGAGGTGTTTCAAAACAAACTTTTTTTGTCTGCTCGCTGCAGATTGAGGCATTAAACGATCAAATCAGAACTGTTGCACTTTTTTTTTTTTTTACTTTTGTTTCCCCCATTGGAACTCTGTTTAAAATGCCAAGATGTCAGACTGCGGTTCTCCCTGTGGCTGCACGTGGTTTTACTATAATCTGCCAGCTGTGCTCTCCGGTTAACTCACAGTTGAAGCGTGGGGTGGTGAGAGGAGACCCTGCATACCTCCCCGAATGCCTCCGACTGTGACAGATTTATGCCTTGATTATGGACGGGCTTGAATAGTGACTGTGCAGTAAACAGGCTTTTTCTTTTTTTTCCCTCTTCACCCACGCTGATGGATTGCAACAGCCGAGCCAGACTAATGTGTTTCTTTTCTGGAGAATCTCCAGGTCACGGCTGGAAATTCAGCCCAGACTGGAAGAGCAAACGAAAGCCCGCAGCCACGGGCGGCGTTTACGAGCCAGCGGCTGGTTACAAACGTAACGACTGGCGTTTGTCCTGAAGACTCACTTCGTTCAATTAGCAAAGGTTTTGATGAGCGCTGCGGTTATTTTTTCTCTGAGCAAACTTTGGCAGCGACAGCCCCAAGATGAAAGTTCCGGTATTTAGTCCCCGGGGTTTGTTTTTAAGACTTTGTTTTGAATGCTTAATACAACTGTTAAAACACGGCCTCCAGCTAAACCTGACAGTCTGCTGTCGTGACTCATTTTCATCTCGGTGCAAATATTCTATGGAAAAAGTGATATTTTGGCCGGCATGAAGGCCTCCTTACCATTTAAACATTGATCAATACGATGCACAGTTTTGCCGTTTCCATGGCAGCAGTTTTGTGTATTGTACACAAGCCCGTTTCTGGCAGTACTTTAGAAATCTCTGAGTCGATCCTCTCTCCTTTATTTTTCTCCCATCTCACAGCTTTCAGTTTGGATACGGAGCAGCCAGACTACGACCTAGATTCGGAGGATGAGACGTTTGTGAATAAGCTGAAGAAGAAAATGGAAATCACCGCTCTGCAGTTTGAGGAAATGATAGACCGACTGGAGAAAGGCAGCGGACAGCAGGTATTTGTCACCCTGTGTGTGTGTCTGTGTGTGTGGTTGTAAGTGCCGGTGTGCAAAGTTTCAAACGTGTCTCGTCTTTTACCTGAGATGGAAAAATGTCGCCCTGCAGAGTCGTATTTTTACAGTCGTGAATGAAATTGTGATTCAGACCCTTCAGTCATTGTTGAAGTGGGTCGCTGCCTCACGGCTTGTTTTCCTGAACAGAAGCACTTTAGGAGTTAAGTTGTCGGCTGAACTGGATGTGACAGTTCCAGTATGACAGACCAGCAGTGCTCACACTGCAACAAGAAGGCCCATCTAATCTACATTGCTTTCTGTGATGCCTGAAAGACAAAATGAATTAAAACATGTTGTTTATGAAATAGTTTTGTGTGTTTTCGTGCGGCTGGCACACTAACGTGGTTTCGCCCGTGTCGCTCCGCAGCTGGTCAGTCTGCAGGAGGCCAAGCTGCTGCTGAAGGAGGACGACGAGTTGATCAAGGAGGTGTTCGACTACTGGAGCCGCAAGAGGAAAACCTGCAAGGCCGGCTGCCTCATCCCCACCGTCAAGCAGGAGAAGAGGGACGGCTCGAGCACCAGCGACCCTTACGTGGCCTTCCGCCGACGGACGGAGAAGATGCAGACCCGGAAGGTGAGACTGGTTTCATATTGGAGGTATTTTCACACGTCTGGGCTTCAGGCGCTCGTTTCAGCCGCGGAGCAGCTTTCACCGTTGGACTGTGGTAACGCATCACCGGCACCGGGGCTTCATTCAGCCTTCCCAAACATAACAAATGTAACACACCATGAAGAAGCCGATGAAGGCTGCAGAAGAGTTGAGCTGCTTGGTTTTTTTATGTTGTAATTTGTTTTTTTTATGTTGCTACAGTCGGGTAACTTCCTCCTCCCGGGCTTGTTGTTTCTCCCGTCATGGCAGGTTTTCCTATAGGAGGAAACTCTGCAACTGTTGGGCGCTAAAACACATTTCACCCAATGTCTTTTATTACTTTTGAGGAGGCTTTTAGAGAATTTGTGTTTAATCGTATTTGCTGTCCTGTGTCCTACGCTGTATTCTTACTGGCCTGCAGTAGCTTTGAGGTATTGTAAAGAACTCCTTATCGTTCTTACAGGTAAATTGTCTCCTAAATATAGCAGTGCTACTCCCAGAAAACAGTTTGCAGGAACTTGGTCTGTGGGGAGGAAAGTTTCAGCTCACATCGTCTGAATCATCACGCTCTCTTTTTCCAGAACCGAAAGAACGACGAAGCGTCGTACGAAAAAATGCTCAAGCTGCGCCGAGACCTGAGCCGAGCCGTCACCATCCTGGAGATGATCAAACGGAGGGAAAAGAGCAAGAGGGAACTGCTGCACCTCACGCTGGAGATCGTCGAGAAGAGGTACGAGTGACGCGCGTGTGAGGCAGGCTGAGACGGTGTGACGGTGCCGCGTCAAGACGAAGACGCTTTGTGTGCTGTTGTATGTGGAAGTTCATGCACAAGGTTTCAAGTGGGGCATTTCTGTGGATCTTCAGTCTTAGCGCGGCTTCTTGCTGAGACGTTTGGGGGCAGTTGAAGGCCCTCGCAGTGAGACGGTCACTGTGTCTGGTCCAGACTGCGTTTGCTGTCTTGGTGGATCGTTTGTGGTGAACCCACATATTGAATCAGGCTTTTGTTTACTCGTGGAGGAGAAATCTGAAACCTGGAGCACCTGTCTGCATGACGGAGTCGGTCTGTGGTTGACTTCCAAGCGGAGGTCAGGCTTGGCTGCTCCTGCTAATTGAGGACACGACACTGGCTTGTCTTGCTTGCTTAACTGAGTTCAGCCTGTTTCTGTAGTTTCAAGAGCAAATAAGCTCGATTGTGTCTCTGTCTCCTCCCGCTCAGTCGAGCACACCGTGTTGTTTATGTTGCTTTTTGTTTTCCGAGACGTTTTTTTAAATCATTTTCTTTTCTCTCCCTCGCTGGAGCCTTCGATCTATCTTAACATGACATCCAAATGGAATGAATTTCCTGTGGAAGTAGCTGTCAGTGTGAGCTTAAATTGGACACTTCTCCTTGAAGAGCTTTTGATTTGTCGTGACATTTCAATTTCCTCTTGTTATCCCCACCTGCTTTTGGCCGACTCGTCACAGCCAGACTCTGGTCGCGGTTGATAGTTTCCACCAAACACTTCATGACTTGATGTAGGTGTGACCCAGCGGTGGCCGGTCATTGGTGTCCTCAGTTCTTCCTGTGCACTTGGTTTAAGGTTGTCGTGTTGTTGTTGCTGCTGCTGCTTTAAAGGCACAACTCAAGAACTTTTCTCTGTCGATCACATGAATAATTCCAGAAAGACTGACTGAGATAAAACTGTGAACGTTTGGAGGAATAATGAATGGCTTCTCTTCGTGTCCGTCAGGAATGTGATGCCGGACTTTGGCAGCGAGGTGATGGCAGAAGCTCTGGCGCAGCGGGCTCTGGTGAAGCCCGTCTACACCATCCCCATCATTCCCCTGTCCAGCAGCAACCAGTACAGACACCAGGACCACTTGGACATGAAGGACTACAAGAAGGTGAGGACCAGCTTGCCGTTGCATTGTAGCTCTTGCGTCCCTTTCAAAGAAGTCATTGAAAGTTGTCACCGTGCCGACAGTAAGTCAGTAACTCCCCCCCCCCCCCCACATGGTGGGAGTTGCTTTTTGTTTACCAAGTCTCAATCATCCAGTAAAGAGCTGAAGTTTCCACATGTCGTGATAATGGAGCAGTTCATTACGCGGCGCTGTGGTGAACTCCGTGTCACCTTCTCTCATTATAACTTCATTAGCACCAGTGTCGGACAACTCCCCCCTCACCCTGCAGGGAGACATCTATTCACCCCCTCCCCCATCCCTCCTCCTCCTCCTCCTCCACCAGCTGGTTGACTTTTCCCTCCTATTTCTTTTTTTTTTCACCTAACTCTGCCCCCCCCCTCCCTCCCCCCTTCCATTTGCTCTGCCCCTCGTTTCTTCTATTGATTTGACACAGCAGTTCCCCACCGTAGAGTCTCTACCTCTCTGTTTGCTTTGCCGGCCCCCCGAAGTCCCAAGACTTGATAAAATCCAGCTAATCCTCGCAGAGCTGGACTCCGTTCAGACGGGGAGGGGTGATCCCACCGGGGAAGTTGGGGTGAAGGGTGGCACGGGGTGGGTGGAGGGGGGAGGAGGAGGAGGGGGATTGGCCATCTGGCTCGGCAGTGGCATCTGGCACGTGCTGCCATCTGCATATCAATGCCTCTTTTACTCGCCGTTTCCTCTACCCACTCCCAGCGCCTGTGTGTGGACCCCCCAACACTCAATTACCAGCAGCAGCATTGTTTTTGCATTTTGGAGGAGTCCCTTTGATTACAGACTGCAGTGTAAACATGTTTTCATTTCCTTTCCCACCGCAAAGCCCGAGAAGACGGAGGTGGTGCGAACCAAAAGGAAATACGAGAAGAAGCCCAAGATCCCTCCTCTGGTGGCGCCGCAGCACTCGGGCCTCTCCGTGTTCAATCCCAAGGACCTCAACCAGTACGACTTCCCCAGCTCAGACGAAGAGCCGTTCTCACAGGTACCCGACTCATCCCTGAGTAATGCGATGACTCAGCCTCCGTCGTGATGTGGTTTCACAACAGCCCTAATGTGGATGAAGACGAGAGCTGACGCTTGTTGCTAATATTACTGTTTCAGCACATCTGACAGTCAGGCTCCTGTTATAGGATCAATTATGGTCATAAAACCATCTAAGTAATGAGATTACTACCAGAAAAAAAGTATTTTTAGTGATGTTCAAATATTGGGACTGATGTGATGTTTCTTGTGGTGTGAATCAAAACAGATTTTGAGTGTTGAGGCTTTTTTTGTCTGGTGTGTTTAGATCCATTCAGGTTCTTCGGAGGCAGAGGAGGAGAATGACCCAGATGGCTGCTATGCGTTTCGGAGGAAGGCCGGCTGTCAGTACTACGCTGTGAGTGCCCTCCTGTGACTCCAAAGCTTCTATTTATAGCGCTTAACAGCAGGACGGCCAGTCTGGCCACGCCGCCCGTTAGGCTCCGCCTCACTCTGCTTGACAGAACAATGCAATAACAAACTCCCCCCCTTTCCCCTTTCCCCCCCTGTTTTTTCATCAAGTTCAGATTTAATATTGAATGTTTTTGTTCTTCCCTTGTTCTGTTTTTATTCGTTTTCTCTCAGTCTCGCCCGGACAAGAGTGGCAGCTGGCCCTGGGTGAGCCCGTCGGAGGGCGGGCTCGGCGAGCCCCGCTACCGCTACTGTCTGACCTCGCTGAACGTACCGCGGCGCTGTATAGGCCTGGCTCGGCGCCGCGTGGGCAGAGGGGGCAGGTGAGTGCTCGCAACAAATCCACTCTGAGCCAGATTCTTTCTGGCTTTTCATCGTTTGGCTAAATCACATTTTCTGCGCTTGAGAGAGCTTTATTTTTCATAAAAGGTGCCAGGGGGCATCAGGGGGTCTCAGGCACAGGGTCCAGCAGCAGTAAACAAACCGGGGGGGTTGGGGGGGTTCCTTTTCCCAGATCTGGGGGCAGGATCTGGTCAAAGCTTTAAGGAGGGGTGGCTCGTCCAACACTTTGAGTGTCTCTGTTGTAGAGGGTTTCAAACATGCACCGTCATGACAAGACGTGGCTTTGGTGGCGCGTGCGTCCACTGTACTGATGGCGTCCCAAACTGTACAAGTTCAGAGGAAATGTAGGAAGATGAAATGTGTGTAGGAATGCTGCCAGCATCAATACAGCGCTGAACGGAGCGCCGCCAAGTGCTGGCTGTGGCTGCCGGGTTTGTTTACCGTACCAGCTCACTGGCAGCTTCCCAGCAACCGTTTGGCAGGCGCGTCCTATTATAAATATCAAGCTGGCTGGCAAAACTGATGAACACGACAGTCGCGTTTAGGAATCACCTGCCACTGCGGCCTGCGGACAAATCGTCAAACTTATTTCCTGCTGAGTTCACGCAGGAACGCGTCCTCCTGCAACCCGGAGCGCCTCAGACGCGCGCGGACGCAGCGTGACGAACCGCAGCGCGTTTTACTGCCGCAGCATTTCAGAAGCTTTGGGGGAAATTGACGTTTTTAGTCTTGAATTAAAGCTTTTTATTTGAAACTTGTCTGTTTTTATGGAGCTGTTTTCTGTGATGTTTACAGGTTTGAGTCAAACGTGGTAAATCAAACCAGAAGGATGTTTGTTATGGATGTTTCGTCATGTTTACTTCTGAGTTGATTGATGGATCGTCCGTTTTTTTCCAGGATCTTGTTGGACCGAGCGCACACAGACCTGAACGGCATCTATCAGAGCCTGGACACGGACCCCGAGCCGCGGCCCCTCGCCTCACCGCTTCCAAGCTCTCCGCTTCGCAACTCCAACGCCAGTACCTCAGAAACCAATACCTCGGACCCAACCAGCCCCCCGCACCGCCCCCCGCCTCCGTCGCCCCTGACATCATCGTCGACGCCCATGGACCTCAGCCAGATCCTTTTGAACATTAAATCTTGCCGCTGGAGGCACTTCAGACCACGGACGCTATCCTATCACCCCGTGGGTGGAGGAGACTTGTCTCGTAGAGGAGTTAGGGATTACACCCGGACCCTGTCAGGACTAACCCGGACCCTGTCTGGAGGAGCCGGTTCCCAGAGCCGCACCGGTGCAGCTGCTACTCCCCTCAACGGTGAGTCCATCACGCCGTGTCGCGTTTCCTTTCACGTCTGGTTTCGTTTGATCGATAGATTAAAAAGCGCGGCGTCGTTTTCGACTCGCGAGTAGTTTATTAACTAAAAGTTGCGGGTTCGTGAGTCTGGAAGTGATTTCCCTGATGCTGTTTCTTATTTATACTTAAAAAAACAGATTCAGAGTTCAGTCAATTTATTTTGCAACTAGTTTGATTAGATGTCAACAACGATCTTGTTCAGATTTGTTTGTTGTTCTTCTGCAGAACCTTGTTAACTTCTGTTTTTCAGACACTTCTAAATTTGCCTTTCTGACTTTTATTGATGTGTAATTTTGTTTTTTAATTATGTTTTTGGCTTTGAGGATTTCCGATTCATTCTGTCGGCGTGCGTCTCATCTCGCCACGCTGCAAAACAAATTACAAAAAGGCTTTTGTGTTGCGCACGTTGAGCGAAATAATTGAAAATCTCCTCGTGCATAAATAGTGTTTTATTGATTTGCTGCGCGTGAATATTAAGGAGCAGAGTTTGACTCGTGAACGCCGCCTCGTTAGTCGATTCCTGCTGCTGTTGCTGCGTCACACTTTCTGATCACACACCTCAGCCGGACTCCTGCTCGTGCAGTTTACTGTTGAACATGATCTCCTCTCACACGGACCCTTCGTGTTTTTGCAGTCCATAAATACACAATGATAATTATTCACGTATTTGGAGAACAGGATAAAACAGGACCGTTGTGCATGTCTGTCGGCTGCGTCGCTCTCTCTGTGTGGCCTCCCTGCTGCGCTCCGGTCTGCAGAACATTTCACACCAACTCTCACTGATTCCTGTTTGAACTGTGGTCGAAGCGTCTCTGCGTCGTCTCGCCCTCCAGTCTTCCTGCGACGCTGTTCGGTTGAAGGTCCTCGTGTGTGAACTCGGCTGCAGAACCCGTTATCTTCCGTTTTGCATGAACAGGTTTAGCGACGGATTACTGCAGCGCGGCCACGCGGCGTCTGTGTCGGTGGTTGCGCAGGTTTCTCGTGTTTCTGCAGTACTTTTATTCTGCTTACAAAAGACTTTACTTTGGTCTATTTTCTGTGTTCTGGACTTACACGGCAATCCAAAACGAGTCCTGACGTCGCGCTGCTGCTGCTTCTGCTCGCTTTGGTCGCATTTTGTTCCCTTCACTCTAAATTTGGTGTCTGGATTTGCTCTGTTCTTTTGCTGTGGAACAATTAGCCATCGATCAGGATGAGATGTCTTCATTCATCCTACAGTGTGAGCTGCAGTTTCAGTTCGTGGTTACATTGTCACGGCTTGTTTAACAGGTTCAATGTCCAAGAGGACACAGAGAGGGAATGACGCTTTCTCAGGCTGCAGCTCACAATAACTTTCACTGACGACTTTGAGTAGTTTGGTTTTCAAACTGCAGAATGAAGGAAAGGTTTAAATCAGTTTTTCACTGTTTGAATAGTGAGATTTCTTGTTCTGTTTGTACTCTGGTGCTTGTTCTGTGTGTTTACATTAGCAGCTTGATGAGTTTTCAAACATAAAGTGTTAATTTTACTTAGCATTGGATGATGGAGAGGCCACAGGGCTGTGGTGTGGTTGTAGAACAACATGAGCCAGCTGTCGGGCAGCACTTTGAACGACCCCCTGAAATGAAAAGTCTTGTTTCAAAGGTTAATTTGTTTTTAATCTTCTGACGTTTGCTCAGCAATGATTTGCCTGATGACTCATCCTGCACTCCAGGAATGAATAATTCAGCCTCCAGCGAGGCTTCATTCACACAGACACAAAGATGTTCCACTAGACAGGACGAAGTTTGTGTCCGGCCTGTTGGTGGCGCTCTCACGCTGCCTCCAGGAACAGAAGAAGACGCAGCAGAAAGTGTAAATAACCCCGGATGGCGTGACGTTTAAAGGCCCCCGGCGTCCCAATGATGACTGAAGGGGGAAGCGAGTGCAGCGGCAAATCCATCCATCATCCCAGCCGGCTTTATTCAAAGGAGGGTCGCAGGGGAGCGTCGGGAAATGAGATTCAGAACACGGTGTGCTGCCAAAACGCGAGCAGAGTCGCGGAGCGGCTTCCAAGTATCGGATATGATTCAATATTCAAGCCCCGCCTCTCATCTGCGCCTGATGTCGCCGACCAAATCCTGCCCGTGACCCGTCCGTGTCGTCCTCCTTGCAGCGTTCACGGCCGAGCAGTACCAGCAGCACCAGGAGCAGCTGGCCCTCATGCAGAAACAGCAGCTGGAGCAGAGCCAGCAGCAGCAGCAGCAGCAACAGCAGCAGCAGCAGCAGCAGCAACACGCCAACAACACGCCAGCACCGACCAACACGCAGGTCAGCACGCACACATACAACCTTTACTTCACCTGTGTGACGAGCACGTAGCTGCTAAAAGCAGATTCAGCTTGTTTTCATCACTGCGAATGGAAAAAAGTACTTTACTGCAGTTCTGAGTAACTTTTTGAGGAACTATTGAAGTTACTTTCCTCTGGATGAAGTTAGTTTTTTTGTTGTTCAGAAAGTGAGATGATTTTGTTGTTGTGATGAACCTGCTCAGATGAAATGAGGCCTAGAGTAGGAGTCAGAGTTTCCCAGTGTGGGAACGATTTCCGGGTGAAGGTCGGTCAGACCGGAGGAAACGGGACGCGGCCTGAACGCCGGTGGCGCCGTTCCTGTTTGGCAGCAAAAGCGCTGAGCTCGGCCGTTTCAGCAGTTGAGAGTTTCTGGCTGGCGTCCCTCACCGTGTCCCCCCCGCGGCGCCCCCCCCCCCCTCCTCCCCTCCCTCTGCAGGCACTCGTGTCCAAGACGCTGGACCAGGCCAGCGCCCAGTTCGCTGCTTCGGCCCTCGTCACCACTGACCAGCTGCTGACCATCAAGTCCAAAGAGGAGCTGGTGCTGGCTAGTGGGGTCAACGGCGTCCTGGCAGGAGCAGGTGAGTCACCCAACGCCATGACGCGAGCGTCAGGTGGTCCGGCTGGGACTCGCAGCAGTCTGGGGGCCGTTTGGAAAGAAGCGATCGAAAAACGAGGGAGAAAAGTCGCTTTTTATCGTGATGACTTCTCTGGAAACACTCTGAATCTGAGCACACTGATAAACGCGTGAAACTTATTTGAAGGTGAGCGAGAGGTGAAACTTTATTTCGGGCTTAAAGTCAGAAAAGTCTCGGCCCCCCGTGTCGGCGCTTCCTGCTTCAGATGAGCTGCGTGAGTGACGAGCAGGAGGAATAAAGCGGGTCTCCGGCAGCAGCTCTGCCAACAGACGCCTCGTTACTATCGTGTTGCATCAGCAGCCGTCTGACGGCGTCAACAAACCCAACGCCGCCGCCCTGACGGAGACGGGCGCTGTTGCAGCGCCGCTGGAGCGGATTGCACGAGACGGCGCCGCGGCGAGATCGCTCCGCCCCACTCAGCTTCCTGTCTGCGTCTGCGTCTGTCCTCAGGTGTCTTCAAAGGTTTGCACCTGTCCAGCACCGCCGCCGCGCTTCACCCGACCAACCAGACCACACACACTACGGCCGCCGCCGCCGCCCCCCCGGCGTTCCTGCAGCCCTCCTCCAACTCGACCACCCCGTCGCCCGCCAACGCCGTCCCCGCCTCCCTCAACTCCACCCCGGGCGCTCACGCCGCGGCGGCGCTGGGGCTGCTGGGCTCCAGCGCGGCGCCCGCCACCACTCAGGTCCTCATCGGGAACAACATCTGCCTGAGCGTGCCGTCGGCCGGCAGCCTGGCGGGCCGCCACATCCCCCGGACCCTCGGCAACATGCCACCCTCTGCCTTAAAGCTGTCCACCACCACCAACCTGCAGATGCCCAAAGTCTCCGGAGCGTCGTCCATGGACATGAGCTCCAGGTGAGGCTGCACCTCCTGCAGGCTTTTATTTTGAAGGGATGAATGTCAAATGGGTCCAAACAGAGAGTTTTGGGTGACTTGAGGGAATTCTGCTTGTCTTATCGGGACATTTTTTAAGTTTTGATCTTCTGTTTTCTCCTTTTGTTGAAATATTTTTAGCTTTCTTTTATTTTGTCAGACAGTTTTGGAATTTTAACACATGTAACAATCAGTTTATGAATAAAAAAACAGTCATTTGAATGTAACTCTGCTCTAATTCAGCTCAGAGAATTCAACCTGTTTGATTTTTAAACTGATTACAGCTTCACTCATCAGAAGTTGTAGCTTTTATTTTGCTCCAGCAGAAAAAAAGTCAAATTTGGCTCGTAAAAGTCGACGCTCTGAAAATATTGTTTGAGATAAACTGCAGCCAAAAACGCTCCCAAAGTCCCGCCTCCAGAGACAAACGATATTGAACGTGTTCTCCTCTGCCCCCCCCTGTTTTCCACCCCTCTGTCCCCCCTCTGTGTCGTGTCCCCCCCCTGCAGGGAGAACCACGACGAAGACAAGCCAGCACTGAACAGTATAGCAGACAACACAGTGGCCATGGAGGTGACGTAGTAGCGGCGCGGAGACGAGTCCTCTCTTCAGGTGCTGTGCATCGTAGCAGCGGGAATGCAAAAAGGGACGACGGGACTCCGAGCGGCAGGCGGACGCTTGCAATTCTCATCTCTCATACTTTTTAAAACAAAAAAAACAACAAACAAAACATATTTTCTCTTTTTTGTTACTGTTAAGAGTGAAAAAATATTGACACCTGTAAATTATGAATATGGCAAAAATTAGTATCTGTACAGTAACTTACATATTTGTAATATCCCCCTCTCTTGTATATATTACTTGAATACAGAACTGTCCATTTGTGATGTTTTGCACTTGGGAGTCAAACTTAAAGGTTAAAAAAAGCCAAGTAACTTGTGGCGAGTGTGAGAGACGTGGGAGTTGTATAGAGAAGAGTTTTATCACATCATGTGCATGGTGCGGAGCCTGCTGTTTTTATCTATTTATTGTGCTGTGTTTACAGGTTTTTGTTTTTCAGTTTGGTTTGTTTGTTCATTTTGTTTTTGTTTTGTTTTTTTTAAATCATTATTTTGTACACTGTACCTTCGTTGGTTCCTGTGCTGTAGTAAATGTTAGGTAGCTACGGACTCCTGGGTATTTTTGTATATTGTGAACACACAAAGCAGGTTCCCCTTCGCCCCCCCCTCCCCCCGGCCCCCCCGCGCCCCTTCTTTTTATTTTCGAGTCCCTGTGCTTCTTTTCTGTGGATCATGTGGAAATCAGTGGTGACGTACATACATATACCGAGCAGGAGGAGGAGGAGGAGGTGGCAGGAGGCGCCTCCCCCTCCCCCTCCTCCTCCTGGGAGCTTCCATTGTCCCAAACACAAGTAACACAACAGGGATGAAGTCTCTTCCCAGAAGCCTTTACTGCTTCTGATTTAAAGCACTATTTTTTTTTTCTTTTCGTGACGTTTTCGTTGATGGTTTTTGATAAATATCAATGCTGCTTTTGTATTTTGTTAATTAAAAAAAAAAAGACAAACGAGGCGGCGTCCTTCATTTTCATGCAAGCGGAGCGCCGCCTCCTTTTTATTCGTTTTATCCGACACACTTTTTTTGTAAAACAAAAGTTCAGTTATTTTTGTATTTCTTTTTTTTTCTTGTGGTAAACTTGATTGTAAGCGTTTCGTTCCTTTTGAAAGACTTCATTCTTCGGTTGGTTCGTTACTTGTTCATGCATAGGTGATAAGGGAGGTGAATGGGCCGTGATCGCTGTACGTGTTTCATCATTCCAGTTTTTTAATAACGAGAAGAAGAAAAAAAAATGCTAACGAGCGGACGGAGGTGGTGAGAAAAGAAACTCCTCCTCTCTCCCAACTTTTCTTTTGTTTTGTTGTTTTTTTTTGTTTTTGTTTTTGTTTTTTGTTTTTTACTTTGAAAAAAGAAATCTCCAGACGGCTGCAAGGCCAAAAACCACAAGTATTGGGTGCCTTCCTTTGGGGAATTTTAATGTTCTCTCTTCTGTGAAGAGTTAGGCACAAAGGCAGCATTACTTAGTAGTGCTTCGTCGTCTTTGTCAGAATCTGAATGCCCAGTCCAATGGCAGGATGTATCCTTGAGGTTTACTTGTCCCACCTGGAGGCTGAAAAGACTAAAAAAAATGTGACAGAACTCTCACTAAAATAAGACAATAAAGCCCAGGGCATTAAATGTGAACCGTCTGGACTCCTGTCTTCATTCTGAACCGTTCCCGGGTCGTTGGTGACGATTTTACTGTGAAAGCAGAAGAAAAACGTAGCATCTCATCAGGGTTCAGTGTTTACTGAGCAGCGGTGCGAGCTTAGAGTTGGTGGTGTGAGCTTCACCCGGTCTGATGTTGGAGGAGTTTCAGTGGAAACATTACAGTGAAGCCAAACACTAGCAAACTGCTGAAGGAGTTGGTTTTCAAAAGCTGTGGTCAGTCCACGCGTCCACTTTTGACGAATTTGTTAATTTTTGGTTTTTCTTTGACATTTCCCCTCCCTGATCTCTGGCGCCCCCTTCAGGAGGGAGCTGGAACGATGACCAAAGTGCAGGTTTCATCCACCAGCCGTTCGGCCTCTGATTTCTGTTTGACTGCCAGAAATCGGACGCGACTTTCTTCTGAGTGTTGGAGGAAAAAGAAGCAGCAGATTTCGCCTCCTCATCAGCCGCCCAAATTACTCCAAAAGTTTCTCCGATGGCGTCGACTTGGCGCGCCGCCAGCACGTTATTTATGTTGCCGAGGAGGAATCAGTCAGCGGGCCGACGTGCGGCCCACCTCGCGCTCTGCGGGGTGGGCGGTGACCACGCGGGCTCTCTTATTACCCCCGGTGATCGATTCAGCGCGCGCAGCTGAAGCTGTTGTTTTTCCTCACCAACTTTTCTGGCTGCGAACCGGAACTGTGGCAGGAATAAATCACCGGTGTCGTTTTGGGGAAGATAGCAGCAACTGTAGCTCGTATATTGCGTTTTTCCATTAAATTACCTTCACTTTTTTTTTATCCCCTGCGGTGACTTATGTGCCTTCAATCTGCCGCTTTTTGTTCTCGGCTGTAATTTAGATCACAAAGCTGCTTTTGGTACTTCTGGAATCCGCTCTGCTCGGTTTGGTCGTTTTCCGTTACGACTGGCTCCTCGCTGGAGCTCGGTTTCAAAACTAGCCAGCATTTTTTAGTGAATTAGCCGCAACGCATCAGTTTTCTCTTTGAAACACTCA
>JAUESF010000002.1:1875638-1887013 GCA_032274765.1 Malacoctenus tetranemus | reverse complement strand
TGCTGCTGCTGCTGCTGCTGCTGCTGCTGCTGCTGCTGCTGCTGCTGCTGCTGCTGCTGCTGCTGCTGCTGCTGCGGAGACGTGGGCGTCCCGGGAGGACGGCCCAGACCTCACGTCCAATAAATGCTTCATATCGCCCATCCACAAACATCCAGCGAGCGCGCAGATGGAGGAGATTGCGCCGTCCTGGTGTATTATTCATGGCGTCGGCCGCCAGCGCCGCTCTTATCATCTCATTCCCGCACCATGTTTACCGACTCCTTTATGTGGTCAATCGGAGCGCCGGGGGTCCCGCGTCAGCGTCACAGCCCGCCGCCGAGCCCCCGTTTGTTCCTCGGGAGGGAGCAGTTAGCAGCAGATAGGAAACAAGGACACACAGGAGCTCCCGGGGTGACAGATGCTAAACGCGCAGGATGACACTAAATCCAGCCGTCAGTCGGAGGAACCGCGGCTCCCAGGGATCAGAAATCCACCTGGACGGGCGACTTTATAACAGCTCAACTGCTGAGCACTGACGACCCCGAGACCGGACGAATTAGAGAAATTGGAGCGGAAAGAGGTGAAGCGCACGATGGAGACACTCGAAGTCAAACGAACTGGTTGTTAAGGATCTTTAGAAGACTTCAAATCACCGCAAACGCCTGTAAAAGATGCAAAAACGGGGTGAAACCGACCAGCAGCTGCTGCATCGCGCCACCGCGGCCGCTCCGTCTCCTGCAGTGTTGCCTGGATTTAAAAGCGGCGGTGGCCTTTAACCAATCGGAGCCTCGGGGCCCCGCGGTGTCGTGGCATTTGTTTACATCACAGGGACCAAAATACACAAAGGCGGACCGCCGACGATCCCCCCCCCACCACCACCACCACCACCACCACCACCACCCCCCCCTGCCCGCCCTCCACCAAACCGCGGCTGGAAAAACACTCGACGCGTCACCGATACGACGACGCGAGGGGAGGGGTTGGGGGGTGGGGGTGGGGGGTCTGCAGGTCTATCGGGTGACACTGCTGAGACAGGAAGTCCGGCCACCAACTCCCCCCCCCGCTCCCATCAGAAGGATGCGAAGCTGCAGCAGGAGAGCAATAATTAGGAGCAGTCGGTGCCAAAGAAAGAGAGCGTAATGGCGCTGCTGGGAGGCTCGGGGCCAATCGTACACATTATCCCCTCGACACTCGGCTGCAGCTGTGCGAGAGGATCAGGGGGGAAATAGATTCCCGGAGTGAACACAGGCGCTGGATTAACTCGGCCACCAGCACCACCGCTTTAAGCCCCGCCTCCAAAGCCTGACGGAGGACCGTGTCAGTTACAAGCTGAAGGAGAATCACACGGTGCCGAAAGTCAAAGGAGCAAACAGAGTGGAAATAGAGGAGGAGGAGGTGAAACGATGAGGAGGAGAAGTGACACACGAGTTTGGTGATGAAGGAGCAAAGCAGGAGTCAGAGAGGTGGAAGGACGTTTAGGAGTTTCAGTCTCCGTCACGCAAACACCCCGAGGTGCATCGCTCGGACCAGCGACGCTTCGGACCACTCCACTCGGCCTCGCGTCTCCCTCGGCTCGGGGGAGGCGTTCAGGAGCGCTCGGCCTTCGCTCGCTCCCCCGTTATCAGCAGCAGCCCAGTCAGCAGCCGCCGCGCACCTCCGCACAGGCGTGCACGCAACGCCGCGCACGTGGGACTGACCTCCGCCGCTGCCTGGGTCTTTTATTTTGGCGGGTGTCTTTAGAGAGCCACTGCCGACAGTTTTGTTTGCTGTCGCTTCGCCACGACGACCGTCACACTCCGACTCGGCGTTGTAAACTCGGCGTTGTAAACTCGGCGTTTGGCCGCGTCCCGCAGCTGCTCGCCGGCTGCTCTGATTTCCGGCCGACGGAGGAGCGGAGGAAACGCGGCGTTCCTGCCGCGCGGAGCGAAGCTTTGTCATCCCGACCATTATAATATAAATATTTGATGACAACATAAAAGGTCTCTCCTGTAAGTCGGCCGGTCATGCATGCAGAGAGCAGATTTAGGTATTAGTGCGGCGGCGGCGGCGGCGGCGGCGGCGGCGGCGGCGGCGCACTGCAGTGGGTCGAACCATTTCAGCTCAGCGTCGGAGCGACGCGCTCGTCGCTGTCGATTAAATATTCACCATGCTTTCGCTGAACCTCCTCGTCCGCGGCCGCGTGGATTCATCAAATCACTGCAGGCGCTTAATGGCGGCAAAACAGTGGATTACTGAGGCGCTCATCAATAACTCATGCTTCCTGTTTAACGCCGGCGTCGGCGCGTTTGCTACGAAACACGGAACAAAACGCGACACGCTCCGACGTGGAGACGCGATCTCAGGACGGAGCGACGCGATTTTATCAGCTCAGGAAAGAAAAGAGAGAATCGAAGGAGAGCGTTTCTATGACAACTGAGGCCTGAGACTTCCTTCAGGGGGGCGCCGAAGGTCACGGGGAGCCCCCGAGGCTTTGCCTGCACAGAAATTAGCAGGGAAACTCAGAGGAAGAGCTGGAAAACGATCCGAATCAGCGGTGGGATAAAGGGTCTGCACCTCCTCTGTGACTTAATCCAACGGCAGCATTTCAGTCACGAGCTGCAGCAGAAAGAACAGAAATAATGAGGAGTCGTCTCATAATTGAGAATAATCTGTAAAGTTCATCTGTGAAATTCACTTTTCTGAGGTTTTTAGAACTTTTTCACAGCGAATAAAAAGAAACAAAAACACTTGAAAGTAAAGCCAGGCATGAAAGTAGGATCCTTCAAAATAAAAGCAGTTTCATTTACTTGCACTCCAACAAACGTTCATCACAGACAAGCTCCTTTTTTTTCCCCCCTGTCAAAATAAAAGACCCACATTTCCCAGCAGGAAACAACTCTGCAGCCAGAACAAATAACACAGAAATGGAGGCGCGTCTGCAGGTGGAGGAACGCCGCCGACTTCCAGATGGATGTCGGTGCGAGCCGCGCGCCGCCGGCCTCCTCACCCGCCGTTTGTAGCAACGCGGAGCGGCGCTCGCTTCGGGCGGCGGCGGCGGCGGCGGCGGCGCTGGGCTTAAAGGTTGAAGGAGTTGCCCTCTAATAAATTCCTCTGCAGTGACCAGAGTCCCCGGCTCATGAATAATAAAGGAGTCGCGTCCAGGCCATTTTTCACTCAGACATCTTCGCCGTCCGGCGCCTGACACCCGCAATATCGCACGTGCGTCCGCTCGCCGCGGCGGCGGGAGTCGCGGCCGGGTCAGGTTTTATTACGGTGTCACGAGCGGGCGGAGCCGTCGTAAACGCATTTACTTTGAAGGATCGCTCGGCCGCTCCGGGCGAGCCGCTCACCACGGAGCGCAAAGAACGGAGATCTGAGGTGGTCGAGACTACTTCCAGCAGGCTTTTATTTTGAAGGCTTCAGGAGTCGGGGAGTGAGTGTTCCCAGCAGCGTCGGGCGGCCCCCGAATGTTTTGACAGGTCCCAGATTGAAGAGGGGGTCTGCGGCCTTTCTTTGGGGGGGGGCTCCAAATAAACCCAACGGCTCCGCGGTTTCTTCAGGAGGAGGCGGAAGCTTTTATTTTCACGGACTGGAGGCTTCACTGAAACTGGGCCAACATTGGGTCCATTCAATCATAATTAGAGGAAGGCTAACAATGCCATTAGCTGCTAAAGAGGCCTGGGACACTTCCACTAATAAATCTGCATTAATAGAAACATCACGCAAACACGGACGGGACGCGCCGTGGACGTAATTACAGTTAATGCCGGATAAAACCCTCATTTAGGGTCCAGGTTTTTTTAGAGACAGTCCAGGAGGAGGAAGAGGAGGAGGAGGAGGAGAGTCTGGTGTTAGAGGACTGACACGAAGGCGAAGGAGCGACACGTACGAGGTCGCTCCTTCCCTCTCGTCTTCCTTCCCTCAGACCGTAAAAACGCTCGTGCTCCGGTCGGTCTGTTCCAGCTCTGCACTTCCTGTTAGCATCAGTGGGCGCGCAGGACTCCCCCGTTTCCTGCTGCCACTTCCTTCTCTCACGGCGTCGACGACATCGATTGGGAACCGGGCTGAAATAACGGCGCGCCGACCGTGACCGGAGCGGGCACGCGCACCGCGAGTCACGCTGCCGAACGGCGTCGGAGCGGCAGCAGCAGCAGCAGCAGACTGAACTTCTAATGTGACTCATTGGGATTCAGGTGGACGCGCCGTGCCTAAAGCGCATTAGCCCGGCTTTGTGAGGCGCTGGCCTTTCTTCCTCCGCTCTGAGGCGAATACGGCGCGAAAAATTTGATTTGGATTCGCTGGAATTTCACATTCTGCCGCGTTCCGCTCCGACATCCCGGCCGACAAGCTCCACCGCGGGCAGGAGATCGCTCCCTCTGCCGCCCAACTCCAAACTAAACAGTCAAATCAGATGTAGAACATTGATTTTAAAGAGCGCCGTTAAGGTCAGGACGTTTCCCCGAGTTGGAGGGTAAAAAAAAAAAAAAAAAACTTTATCGTCCCGCAGATTACGACAGCGTCTCCTAAAAGCTCCGTCTGCTCGTTATCGCTCCATCAGCAGCCGCAGCCGCCGCCGCCGCCGCCGCACCGGCCGGGACTCCTCGTCCGACCGCATCCTGAGAGCGCGGTTGAATATACAGCGCGTGTAAATATTGCATGAGGCCATAAAGCACCTTGTCTGAGAGGGCCATAAATTACACGTGCACATTAATTCTCGGACCAATATTAGGTGAGTTACGGCCTCGTAGCTCACGACAGGGGGGGAAAAAAACAGGACAACAGCGTCCCGGCGAGTCGTCCGGCCGCAGGGGGACGGATGGTGGAGCTGAGCAGGAGGTGGAAGCTGTGTTGAGCAGTGGAAGCGTCGCTCCACGCGTGAGTGGAGCTGCAGAAACGATGTCATTAATAAATGAGAGCGATAACGTGAGGATTTCCAGAGCGACGGCGCCGGGACTCGCTTCTTCTTCCCGGCGCAAACGGTCGACGCTCGGACGTTTCTGAATCTTCGCCGTGGCACGCCGCCGAGCGGGACGGCGCCGAGCGGGACGGCGCCGGGGCGAACCTGCAAATGCGATTGACAGGCAGCGGCGTGTCAGCGGGGAGCGGAGACGCGCGGTGACTTAATGAAGAGACCGACGCGCCAAGACTGAACGATTGGACGCCTGCGTCCGTGACCGGAACGCCGGCGAGCCGGAACGGGAGCGACGGCGACGGCCGGAACATTAACTCCGAGCGCCGACGTTCTGGGGCGCCGCCGCCGCCAGCCTCCTCGCCAAGTCGGGCGCGCGGCCGGAGGACTCCGTCGTACCAGGGTTAATGAGTTCCATCGCCGCGCTCGCACTCGCGCCGGGGAGCTGCCAGACGCCGTTTCATCAACAATCGAAGCAGGAAATAACATCCGGACTTTTATTAGGGATCAAGCTCGGGTCAGAAGATGCTGAAGAGTGCGCTCCTTGATCTTTAAACTGATGTGTAAAACCTGTAAAACGCCTCATTGAAGGCCTAATTGATCCCCCAGTTAACCAGCAGCTAATTTTCTGCCGTCTGAGTGCTCGATTAATTGACTAATTGTTGCAGGAGGATTTTTTTCATCTCAGAATTGTTGAAAGCTAAAAATAAAAAGGGAAAGGTAGCTGCTGAGGAGGAGGAGGAGGAGGAGGAACCTGATGACACACCGACATGACATTTGCCACAGATCCCACGCAAACACACACACTGACACAGACACACACACACGTCGACACACACACACTCTCTCTCTAGCTTCCTGTCAGCTCGGGAGACAGTCGCAGAGAGAGGTGGAGGGTGTGGAGAGGCATTGATAAAGGAGGGAAAAAATGTATTGTTCCTGTTTTATGAGCTGATGAGAAAAGACAAGACAAGGTACAAGGCGGACGCCGCCGCCGCCGCCGCCGCCGCACTCTGCCGCTGTCAAATTACAGCGAGCAGCCGTGCAGAAAATGCAGAAATGTGAAAGGAGGAAAAAAAAACAAGCTGCAATCGCAGAGCCGGTCGATCCCGACGCCGTCGGACGGACGCGCCGACAGGCGTTGCCATGACGCAACGTAACGACGTCGTCAGGATGGAGGGGCGTGGCTTCAGAGAAGAAACAGCAAATAAAGAGAAGAAGGCGAGCGAGGAGGAATAAATGAGAGCGTCGCGTCTGCATCGTTTCAACGTGTTCCCAAAATGCAACACGATAAATTCAGAAACGTCGTTAAAAGGAAAAAAACTGCGATCTTCAAAAATCTCGTCAGCCGTCGGACGCATTTAGTAAACAGGAAGTTGTAAATGTCCTCATCTGAATTCAAACCCGAGCCGAGCCGGACGCGTTTGAACGCAGCGCGGCCCGGCGCGAGCCTCCTCTCAGAGCGTTTACTGCTGATTGACAGCGAGTGGCTGGCGAGGGGCCGAGCGTGTGACCTTCTTGTTACCAGACATCTAATCAAACAGCCACCCTGCAGCCTCACATTGTTACTGCATCAGCACTGCTTCCCGGCGCCGCGCCGCAGCGCCGACGTCTTCAAGGCAACAGAAATGATGACAGCAGCCTCAGAAATTGGATGCATTGGACGGGATGAACTTCCCCCGAAGAGCGCCGCCGCGAACTGCCGACGTAAACAAAAAAATGGCCCGCGACTGATTCGATGTAATGACGGGGAAAGCTCGCCGCAAAACGGCGCCGAAGACAACCCGGTAAACGCTGTAACCGGGGGTAACGGCAGATCGGCGCCGGGATGGATTGCCTCAGATTGGGCGGCGGCGCGGTTGGCCGGGCAACGATTGGATCCACTTACCCTGGAACGACCTGAAATCGGCTCGCCGCCCCAAAGTGTCACCCACACGACACAAACGCAGGTGTTCCCGTCTCTATCCGCTGAGACTCCGCTCTGTTTTGGTTTCCATCGCAACCCAGCACCAACACGACACGGAGGGAGGTGGTGGGCACTGAGAAGGTTCCCGAGGACCAGGAAGTATCGACTCACTATCCAGTAGAGTTTCACTTCGAGTGTCAAAGGCACTTTTATCAAAACTTCCTTGAAGTTTTGAGGTGAAAAAAAACAACGAAGAGCGAGTGGAGAAAGACGCTGAGCGAGACCGCCGGCGCCGGAAGACGAGAGCACGTTCGTCGGAGTTCATCCCGGGATCTCAGAGAGCGAATTACAAACGTGTGGAGATAATGTTACGATAATCACTGTGGCATTATTCACTGATTACTGCAGCGTGCACTTCTGAAGAGGCTGCCGGCAGGAGGCTAATGTGGCAGGATGGGAGAAGGATGTTGTTGTGGATACACGGAGATAATGGCTCGTTATGGCTTCCATTAAAGCACAGAGGACACCCGGGCGAGCGCCGGCGTCGCGCCCAGCGTCCCGGCCCTCAGCCCGCTCCGTCCGGCCGTCCCGGTCGATAGCTCGTCCGTGAGTTCGCAGGGTTTTTCGTTCCGACTTGCGTCGAGGTTTTTAATCGGGCGTTTCCGTGTTGCTGCACGCGGCCGCGGTCGCCTGCTGCGTCTGGGAGCCGGCTCGCGGAGCTCACGGTGCTGCGACCGGAGCCGAGCACGGAGGAGCTGAGAGCCATTAACAAGCTCTGCAGAGCTGCAGCGAGGCACCGGGCTGGGTGATAATTCGCTTTGTCACTGCAGCCAGCAGCAGCCACATCACACAGAGCCACCAGATGCATTATTGATGTGGGAACATTGATTATTGTAGCATTAAAAACACACAACTCAAAGGAAACAAGCTCAACTACTACTGTAAAATAATAAGTAAGACCGGCGACATCGTCTCTGTGCAGACATGAGAACTTTATCGCCTCTTTTTTCTGCTGCAGGAACTTTTTTATACTCAGAAAAAAACAGGAACTTTGAATTGATTCGGTTTCCATTTGGTGCAGAAATGAAGCTAACAAAGATTAGCTCCCACGTGATGAGATCCGGGCTCCTGTCGAAGTGGCGACAGGATGAAGCGAGTTCCTGAGAAGCAGAAGCGACTCAGAGGAACCCGGTCGGTGGCTCCCCGTCTGTTTGCTGCTCCTTCACCAGCCCGATCTGAATAAACTCGCTGTCACCTTGAGAGGATTCACGACTCACCCGGCTAAATAAACCCTGGGAAATAAAACCTCCTGCAAATGTTGCTGGAAAAGGAGCTGAACGAGCACAAACACACCAACCGCGTCCTTCGCTATTACTGCGTTTTTTTCCCCTCTCTGGCTTCACTGTGACTTCCAGGTGAGCAGCAGCAAATAATCACAGGTGTGTTTTGTGTTTTCTCTTTCAACGACTGCCTCTTCAGACGCGGCGCTGCTCGCCGAGGGCGCCAGAGAGGCGGCGCGGAGGCGGCGTGGAGCCCGTTGTCCCGCAGCCCCGTCCTGATTGACGCTCGGCAGAGTGGAGTCAAGAGAGGTGGAGCGCTACATGGTTACAATCCAACAGCGGAAAGGTCGACGGCGTGCGAGCGGCGGCGAGGGGGGGGCGGCGGTGGTTAACGTGCACGCCCAGAGTGACGGAGATTAAAGCTCCCGGCAACAGGAAAGTAGAGAAAGATTGATGCAGGACGGGAGGGAAAGAAAGCAGAGGCGACGGAGGCGACGGAGGCGACGGAGGCGACGGAGGCGACGGAGACGCGCTCCACCCGGACCAGCGTGATCGCTATGCAGCCGACGGCTCCGGTCCAAACCGTCTTTACCCTTTTAAAGCCACCGTATTGACCGTCTGCGGTGGGGGGCTCCCAACGCCCCCCCCCCTCCCCCTCCACTCAGGTCTAGCCTCCGGACGCGATCGAGTTTCATCAGCGTCCACGCCGGCGTCTCCTGGGATAACCTTTGCGGAGACGGAGTCGGGATCCGGCCTCCTTCTGAGGAGCGCCTGATCTGAGGGGGCAGGAGGGGGGAGGAGGAGGGGGGGGAGCTGGTCTTTTACAGGCTCATTAGGCTGATTTGCTGCGAGCGATAAGGACGAGTCTTAATCAGCGGGCTGCGATGGTTCTCCAGGCAGCGGTTGGGCTTTGTGCAGGAGGGATTTCAGAGATATTTAAAGAACATTTACTGCAGCCATCTTTCTCCCCGCCCCGCTCACCTTTCCTTCCCCTCCGCAAAGACGCAAAGCGAGGGCGAACGCGCATCCCGTCTGATCCCCCTCCAAGCTGCCGCGTGCATGATTTGGGTCGTTGCAGCGATTGTTCCTTTTTTTTTTGTGCTTCTTTCCCCTCGGTGGCTCCACGATCGATCGGAGAAAAAAGCTTTTTACCGAGACGAGACGCACTTTATGTTCTCCGACGGGCTGAGAGCTCATCGCGCCGCGGCACGGAGACGCGCGGCCACGTTTCACGAAACAAGAACTTCACTCGCTTCTCACTCGAATTGAGCCACGAGCCACCTGACCCTAAAACACACACACACACACACTCTCACACACACACCGGGGTGCAGGAGTCGGTCGCCGCTAAAGTCGCACTCACCCTCCAGAATCTCTTGGCCGTCTCCACCCTGGAGGGCTTCCTGTGGAGGCCCAGCGGCGCCGCCATCGGATGGTCGAACATCATAGTGAAGCAGCCGTATGGGGGGGCGGAGGAGTGGGGGAAGGGGGGTAGCCGGTTAGCTTCCTTCGCTGCCGGGGAGACGCTCCAGCTGCTCCTCCAGCGAGCCGCGGCGAGTCTGCCCCCGCTGCCCCGCGGCCGTTCCCATTTATGAAGCGGCTGCCCCACCCAGAGCCATTACACCGGCTGCTTCCCAGCAATCGCACGCAAACAAAAACAACTCCCCCAGTCCCTCTGTCTCCACGGCCCGGCTCGCCCGGCCTCACACATTAACGGGCCCTTAATGGAGGCCAGAGATAGTCACGGCCAAGATTAGCTTCCCGGGGAAAGCGACGCCGCGAGACTCTTCCACAAACACCGGCCGAACTTATTTAATTTGTGTGGCGCTCAGCCCGATCGCAGCAACAATACAATTAGAGGGCTTAAGCTAATGAGCGCGAGGCGTCGCGGAGATGCAGATGCGGCGGCGGAGGCGGGGTGACCGGGGGGGCGAGCGGAGGGTAATTCGACACCTCTGGATGAGAAGCCTCAGAGGGAACAATCAGCGCTAAACTGTTTATTCAGCCATTAGGGCGGCGGCGGCGCCGAGCCCCGGCAGGTAAGTGGCTGATTTGAGATCACGAGCCGGCAGCAGGGAGCAGAGCGGCCGCAGAGGCCTGGAGTGCTGCGTGCAGGACGGCCACAGAGGCCAGGAGTGCTGCGTACAGGACGGCCACAGAGGCCAGGAGTGCTGCGTACAGGACGGCCACAGAGGCCAGGAGTGCTGCGTGCAGCCGAGCCGGCGGTGGGGACGCAGACTTCCTCTCGTTTTTTTTCCAGACTTCCTGCGGCTTTAAATTCTGGTGGCTGCTTTTTTCGGAGCGCTCCTAAAAAACACGAGTCCAGTGATTCATGCTGCAGACCTGCTGCATCCCAGTCAGAGTCGCAGGGAGGCGGGGACACTGTACACACACACACGCACACACACGCACACACACACACACCGGCTGCTTCCTGAGGCGACACAGGGCAGGAATCGAACCTGGGGGCCAGTTTGAATCGCTGCACCACCGCATCCAAGAAAAACAAAGTATAAAACGTAACCAGGATGTTCCGATATATAGGCTTAAAATCAGTGTCTGCCAAACACAAAATGAGCAAAAAAGCGCCAGTTTTCACCACCTAGTGGTACAAAGAGGTACTACAACTCAAAACTGGATATTTAAAGGACATGGAAGCAGGAAGAAGTCTGGAGTGAATATTTGGCTTCAAAATACTAAAAAATAAACAACTTTCAAAATAAAATCTCACATAGAAAACGACCAAAAAAGGTGCAGTTTTTGCAACATAAATCTGATAAAAGAAGCTTCCTGTTTGGCAGAATCCTGTACGAGATGAACTGTGTTTCACATAATACTTTATATTGACGTTACACTTACAAACCATTATCTCTCAGATCCAAGTACTTTCTAATAATGGGGCTAAATCTCCATCACAGCAACACTTCCACTAATAAAGAGTGTTTTTATGGCTCTTATCGTTCACTCAGCTGCAGCGAATCTGATGAATATCAGCAGCCGCCTGATAATCACGACCTCGTCCGTGTCGGGGACGAAGCTCTCACGGCGGCCGGGACAATGAGGGACGATGGAGCCCCTTCTGAAGCCCACCGGGGGACGCGCGGCTCTGAGGGGACGCTCGGCTGCGGCCCGCCCGCGTCGGCCCAAGAAAGCGCGTTTGTTTATCGAGTGCGTGGGCGGCGCGAGCGCAAACAGCAACACCGGGCCACTTGGGAAGCACTTAATCACAATTAATAATGAAGCGCCCCCCCTCACACACACACACACACACACACACACACACACACACACACACACACACACACACACACACACACACACA
>JAUESF010000002.1:1827613-1843287 GCA_032274765.1 Malacoctenus tetranemus | reverse complement strand
CGCCCCCCCCTCCCCTCCGCCCCCCCTCCTCCCCCCCTCCTCCCCCCCTCCCCCACAGGTGCTTTTCCATTTTCTGTCTGAGTGGCTTTAATGATCTCATTAGACAGCCGCTCTAACCGGGGAAACGCCCCCGGCACCTCTGCCGCGTGGCGCCGCGCGGCGTGGCGCGGCCGGGCGCCCGTCAGATGTCGGGGGGCCGCAACACGAGCTGCTTACTTACAAGACGGACGCGACTCTGAGAGCATACGAGGGGGGGGGGAGGAGGGGGGAGGGGGGGAGGCTAATTGAATTCCTCTCGTACGTGCGCTGAGCTCTCGCCGCCGCCCCGCGGAGGCTGGAGAGGGACGGCGAGGACCGAGTTGTACATCATTACCCAGAAACCCCCCCCACACACACACACTGACGCCCGCTGCCAGGAATAAAACGCTGCAGATTAATCACAGCGTACCTGTTGGCGGCCGAGGAGGAGCTGATCGAGCCGCCGCCGACAACACAGACTCCATTTTGCGGCGGGCGGCGAGCGGCCAGACGTTAAAGAAACAATAAATAACAACACAAGAAAAGACGAGGCTGAGTGTTGGAGTAGTGGTTCGCTTCCACACGTCACGACAAGAAAACTCCCGGTTCAATTCCTAAACTCTTCCTTTCTTCCACCTGGTGAAGGACTTTTATTCTGAAGTCTTTTATTTTGAAATGAGGGCTCACATCCACAATCACCTCAGGACGACTCAGAGTCATGAACCGACTTCGTTCGTGTCTCTTCGGCCTGTGGGAGGAACCCGGGACCTTCTCCCTGTGAGGCGTCGGCGCCAACCACTACACCACCGAAGCGCTCTTAATTTGAAACCACTACTTTTATTCTGAAACAGCCTGTGCGAGTTGTAATTTCAACCAAAGAGACGTCGTCATGAGTGGGAAGATCCTCTAACTTTAAAGTCCCTGCCGGTAATTTGGTCACGTCGTGTCTTTGTTGCCATGGCGACGCCGTTATCCCAATCTCAAAATGTCGATTTAAGCAGGAAAACTTTCAACAACTTTGCAGCACAAATTAAAGACCGATAACTAAATAATCAGGATTTAACAACTCTCCATAATTAACCGATTAATCGCCAACTAATTAACCGCATGGCTGGTTTTCATGCGTCGCTCTGACCGCGGCGTGGAGAAAGGCGATGGCGCCGGTCGGAGTTTTATGGCGGAAACGATGACAACAGAGACAGAAACGCCCGGCAGCAGATCGGACACAGAGCCGCCGCGGCCGGCCGCCGCTCGGTTAGCGCCACCCGGGGCGTCGTAAACCCGCCGTTAGCGCGCCGACGTCCTTCTGTTAGCGCCGGCGGCGAAGCGACACGAGTTCGGCGGCGGCGCTTTGCCCGATGTCATCAGTCGGCGAGGTTTCCAGGGAGGTTTGCTGAGCCGTGACGATCGCAGCGAACGCGGCGTGGAGCGCGTTCAGAGTCGGAGCCGCCACACGGAGACGGCGTCTCTCGGCGTTTGGCGGCGTTTTAAAGAAACAGGCGACCAATCAGAAGAGAGGAGCCGAGTTCCTCTCCAGGAAAACCAATCAGAGGAGCCGAGCTGAATGTCACTCCAAGGCTGAATTCAGAGGCGCCTCGTGGTCGCGGTCCAGCTGGATGCAGCGCTTCCTCCTCGCCTCTTTGTCTTCGTCGCGCCTGCGTTGGTTCGCTCCTTCGTTCATTCGGTCGGTCGGTGGGTTGGTCGGTCGGTCGGGTGGGCGCCACCTTCTCCCCGGCCGATGTTTGGCGGCGCGGCCGGTGCGACAGGATGCGGCGAGCCTTGGCAGGTTTTTGGCCGGAGCGTTTTACACAGCTTCCTTTTTAATGGGCCTCCAAACTCCCTGGTCGGGCCGGACTGTGCGGTCCCATTTGAAAGTCAAAAACTTGGCGCCGTGTCTTCGTCCCCCTCCTCCCCCTCTTCCTCCTCCCCCTCCTCTTCCTCCTCCTCCATCTGCCCCTCTGTCTGTTCGACTGTCTGTCGCACACATTTCTGCTTCGATCCGTCATTTTCCTCCACATTTACCTCCACGCTCAGCGCGCCGCCCTCATCTGAAAGCCTTATCTGGCTCGGACAAAAAAACACACACATCCACAGGAAAAAAAACAAACAAGCGACACGTAGGAGATTGTAAACAATGTAGCGAGACGATGTGATTCCAGATAAATTGAGCTGTCGCTTGCTTATTCTCCGCACTCCGTCCGCCTGTGAAATGCAATTACAGCCGACGCCAGCAGTAAGTGGTGGAAGCCAGCTTATCATGTCGGAGTCTTAACGAGTCTTACTGAGGGAAATCATCATTAACGCCGAGAAGGAAACCAAACGTCGCCGGCCCAAACCCTGGTTTCATCGTCTGCAGGCCAGATAAAACTCTCCTTCGCCATCACAGGTGTGTGTGTGTGTGTGTGTGTGTGTGTGTGTGTGTGTGTGTGTGTGTGTGTGTGTGTGCGTGTGTGTGTGACGGGTTAATCTCACACACACTTCCAGGGGAACTAGTTTTTTTAGCAGCATTCATTTGTAAAAAGTCCAAAAACCAAATCACACAGAAAGCAACAACAGCCACACTTTTTCCCTGAGCTGCTGGTTGTTCTGCCTGCAGACTCCACGCTGCTGTTTCGGGCCTGTTTTACCCCATTAGGTATAAATTGCAGACACGGTTATATTGCTGTCCGAGCGTCGCGTGTACGTGTTAGATTAATTCTCCCGCTCGCGGGCAGTTTACATTAATTCTGCTGCACTTTATGAAAATTAACTCGCAGGAAAAAACCTGAAACTTTCTCTCTTTTTTCCCAGAGATGAGCGATCCATCACGCTCACTTTTCATTCACCTTGGCTTTTTCCCGTCAAGGTTATTCGTGCAGAGCAGCAGCGAGGAGGAAGAGTCGGACAACAGCAGCGCTTAAAAACGACATCCTGGGTTTTTTTTCCCCACAAAACGTCTCGTTTGCTTTTGTTTTGCTGGTAAACCTGCAGCTCAGTCTTACGTCTGTAACAGTTCTGGACTCCCTCGACTGGCTCGTCCTCCTTTTCCTCCTCTTGTCAAACTTGCAGCTTCTCATCATCACTTCCTGCAGCAGGGAGACTGTGCTCGACAGTCTGTTCAGACGTCTGAAGGCTGTCTGACTGACTGCTGTCAGCCTGTGTGGCTGCGTCGCAACGCTCGCATCAGTCAGCCCCCTTTTAATTTCACTGACACATTAATGGTCCAAGTTTAGACCTGAACTTTAGTGTGAAGTTCTTCAAACTATCGCTTCATAGTCAGGAACTGGATTGTTTAAAGCTGGCGACTTCGAAACGACTGAAAACTCATTGAGGTGACGCTGCAGTGAACAGTTTGCTCCTGAAACATGCTAAGCTAACAGCTCACACTCACAGAAATTGCTTAAAAAAACTTTAAAAATACTTGTTTGTTGGTATTTTTGATGAAAACTACTTCTCCTTTCTAGTAACTTCTGTGATTGTTACTTTTTTTAATCGACCTCTTTGATTTTAACCACATTTTAACCGAAGCTAATGCTTTCTGGGAGTTTACATGCTAACGTTAGCGTTCGGTTTAGTGTGACAGCTTGAAAATGAAAGATGCTGCGCTGAATCAGACAGCGAGTGGATTTTCAGCTCAACTGAACCAAAGTTGCGCGTCGCCGCTAATGATGCAGGCGAGTCGGCACATCAGAGGAGAAGCTGTCGGATCTGCGAGAGATAAAACCGTCAGAACGGAGAGAGAGAAATATGTCTGCAGAGCGCCGGCGCTTCGGCTAAAGGCAGCGTGAATTATACATAAAACGACGTGGTTCTTTAAAATATTTTTACTTTTAATCCCTCGCGAGTGAATTTCAACAATGGACCTGGAGGCGTTCACCTGGTTTCACCCGATCGATGTGCTTCACTAAAGTGTGTCGTCCTTTACGAGCGCCGGCCGGATGATCTCGCTTTCGCCGCGACGAATAAATAACTCGTCGTAAAGTCGCGCGAGATGCCAGAAATCAAACCTGCTTCCACTCCAACGAGCCCAATTACCGCGCCGCCTCGTAAAAGACCACCATCACCGCAATCAGACCTTAAGTGGCTCGGGGGTCCTCAGTCCCCGGAGGGAATGGAGGGAGCGGGGGGATGAAATATTCACCTACTGTATTGCTCATTATTCCACTCCAGCACTCAGCGTGGCGCGACCCGGCTGATTGATCGCTCGGGGGGCCGAGGGGACGGCGCCGCAAACAGACGGCGAGTAACGCGGCGTCCTCGACAACACTCCGGGTATCTGGAGGGGCTTTATGTGGGGCGACTCCACGCGTGACGCAGGAAAAAACGAGCCGGCGCCGCAGCAGCAGGTTTACACAGTCCCATTAACACCTGGACGAGTTTGAAAGGAGCGACGACGCGAGCGAGGTTCCACAAACGCGGCTTGAAACGGAGCCTAAACGTCGGCGCCAGCGCGACGCTGCGACGGTGGTCCCTCTCTGAGCGAGAATCAGCGTTGGCAGGACGCAAAAGGAGCTGATGAAACAACAAACCGACGACGCTGCCGGTTGTTTTCTGAAGGACGATCAAACACCTGGAGCGTGCGACTGCAGAACGTTGGAGCAGGAAGGAATTAAGTGCCGTCCTGCGGTGGAGCGGCGAGTTTTCTGCCTCTCGTCATCACAACGACGGCTGCAGGAAAACAGCAGACCTGGAAAACTGCCCGGTGCTTTTATTTTGAAAGCTCCTTGAGAAGGTTCCAAGGATTTTGGCTTAACTGTAAATGTTTGATAGTCACATTTCGTTTGTTGTTCTGTAAACAAAAAAAACACGACTTGTTTTCTATTGAATAAACGTTGACTTAATTTTGTGAAACTACGTCAGACTCAGTGATTAAAATGAGCGAGCTGCTCGTCCCAGTTAATCTGTTTGACTTGATTTCCAACAGACGTCGACGTCACTGTGACTCGCGTGTTGGTGGGGCAGAGCTTCGGGGGGGCTGCTGCCAGGGACCAGGCCTTCACTGCACTGCTGCCGTGAAGCAGCCAACACACACACGCTGATCAGATTTGTGTCTGCAGGTTCAACCGGGCGCCGTCGGTGCAGACGAGCTGCGAGCGACGGCTCAAAACGCCAGCGGATCGAAGGATCTCTGACCACCGACGTCTCCAGAAGCCTCCAGGACAAAGCAGCCGAATGCAGAGCGAGATAATTGGAGGACGTTTGGTTGGAAAACTGGTTTCATGTTGGGGGGAATAAAACCTCCCCTGATTGCCTCCAAACAAGCTGCGAACGATGTTTTTGTTCTGAACCCGAGTCCTTTCACAGAGCCGGAGTTTTAACGTCACACAGAGTGATCCTCAAACTGCCGCCATCGATCAGTCGCTCCATCGCCGCTTCAATTACAGCCATTCTGGAGCTTCTTTAACTTTCCCCTCTGAGTGCAGCCGACGACACGCCGCCGATTCATAGAAAACACGAAAAGGCCTGAAAAAAAAACCAGCAGGCGAGAGACGGCCGAGGCTCGACTGGCTGCGACTGGCTGCGACTCCTCTGTGACTCCTCCGCCTCGGCGTTGGGCTGAGCAGAGGAAAGACGAGCGCGGCGGCCATCTGCCGGCTCCGCTTGATTGCTCGACAAACAAATGTAGCCGAAGGCGGAGCAGTCGGCGTGATGGATGCCAGCGCGGCTAATGAAATGCTGCTGTTGAGCGCTGGCACCGCTGAGGAACCGAGGCCCGCATAAAAGGTCACGACACATCCAGCCCGTCGGCCGCCGCCGCCGGGGGTCCGACGTGGCGCCAAAAAGCTCCGACGGAGAACAGGAAGTTCCCGGTTCCGTTCTGGTCTCCAGGCGTCCAAACGTGGACGGAGCATCCTGGACAGAAACACGAGGGAATCGATGGACGCAGGAGCCATTTTTTTCTGGGTTTTTCACACGAAGATTTTAAGATTTCACCAACAAAAATTGCTGCAACTTGCTTTTATTCACACTTCTGTGAATCATCATAATCGACACGTCGTTTCAGCCTTCACTGACTCCAGGTTTTTCACCCTCTCCATCACTCGCTGGACTAAACAATCTCGCTTTGACTGCGAAAATACAAGAAATGCTAGAAAATGGATTCGTTTCTTTCAGCTGCACTCGTCAGGCTTTTTATTCCTGTGTTTAAATCTTCTCACTCGCCTCTTTTAAGCACCTTGTTTTTCTTGAAGCGAGCGGCGATGGTGGCACCGGCGCCCCCACAGGTGACAGCTGCACAGGTGCCAGATGTGCGGATGAATCCGGGCGTCGCGCGACCGTCGACGCCTGCGGAGGCCGGTCCGACGCCGGGTTCACAAACAGGAAACCGAGCAAAGCGCGTTATCGACGCGACACCTGCGATTTGGCTGGCAGCCCCGGAGTTCCTATTGAAAAGGCATTAGCGATGTGGTCGGCCACCGAGTCGCAGGCGGTGGTCCCCCATCAAAAAGCAAGCCGTCAGCCCGAAGGCCGACGCGCGCGTACGCGATTCGCCAGACAGCTGTTTGAGGCAGAAAACAGCAGCGCCGAGCGTGTAAACAGCTGCCTTCAGTCGGCGCTCAGGGGAAAACATAACGGCCGGCAAATGAGGCTGATCTCCAATAAAGGGAGAAGAAGAATCGCGTCTCTGAAACGCTGAAACGACGGGAGCGTTTCGTGGCTCTCTGAGGAGGAGGCGCGTTAAGAAACTGCACGTGTCAACACTACGACGCCATCCCATCACGAGACACACACAACCACACACACACTTCACCTGACGTCGGCAGACAACAGTCGGAAACGAGACTGTCTGTGCTGGTTCTGATGGACGGACGGGGAAAGTTTGGGGATGTGAAGCAGGTTGGTCCTAATCTTATGGACGTCTGGTTTCCACTCGCAGGCGTCGAGCCTCCACACGCGGCGCGGCGAGGGAAACATAATAGCGCAGGTATCCCATGGTAACATCTTCGCTGTCGTTACCCCCTCAGGCATCTCAATGCAGACTTGATTAGCTGCAATTTCCCGCGCCGGCACAACAGCTCGCGGGTGTTTTGCCGCCCATTTCTCCAGTCTCACCTGCTCGGCGCGCAGACACGAATCCCCGACAGGCAACAACAGCGTCCACCGACGGTGCTCGGTGGTCAGGAGTCCCGCTGCGCCGCTTCCTCCCTGTTATTGGAGAGACTTCCCACCGAGGTGCCGCGGACGCGCCGCGTCCCACGAGGACGGCCTCATCACGCGCCAGCAAACCCTGCGCTATAATAAACCCAAACACGCCGCCCGCTCCGGCGTCTACCGGCTGAATCGCACCGTCACACTCTGTCATTCCGCACGTCAACCTGTCAATAAATCAAACCGCAGACGTCAGGATGCAGGTAAACAAGTAATTCAGTGAGCGTAAACAATCAATGTAGAGAGCGAGGAGGAGGAGCAGGCTGTAAATGCTACAGTTACAAATCAGGACGACAGAAGAACCGAACCTCAAACGCATCGTTAACCCCACTGCTGTCTGTGGGCGGAGCTAGCCCAGCTAACGCACGTGTGCCAGATGTGTCAAAAAGTAAATATTTTTGTTGTTTCGAAGCAACAGTTTCTCAACATCGATTGACACCAATGTTTTAGTTTCCGTATCTGTTCGATATCCAAGCTTTATTTTGATTTCACAGCTGAGTGTCGCACTCATGTGCCCCCTGCAGGTCTGACGTGTGTACTGCACTGTTTCACCTGAAACTGCTTCATTCAAAGACTAAAAACATTCAATGAAAATCCAGCATCTCGACTAAAATTTCAATCAACCAAACACGTTTTTTGGATCGTGAGAGGAAGCAGGACGACAGGAAGTGATGAGCGACCACAGGAAGAACATGCAAACTCAAAAACGTCAAAGCAGACTGAAGCATGGCGTCGACTGACAAGAAGGAAACTCGACCACGAGACGAGACGAACACAGGTTGGAGAGAAACATCTTCAGTTCGGAGGAGTCAGACTGCTCACAGCCGAGTCCGACGTCTGTGGACGCCGCGGAGAGTGCTCGTGGCGTTTCTCCAGCTTCCAGCAACACAATCATGGAGCAAATGAAAAAACCACCAGCGAACCAAAGTGTCCGGGGACAAAGTTCAGACAGCGGCAGAGCAGCAGTCAGACGTTATTGCCAAACTGTCTCTGAGACTCATAAAGGAAGGAATCAGAAGCCTCCACGCGGCGGCCTTTAATATCCCAAAGAGACCCAAAGGACACTTGGTATTCACCCCCTCATTCATGCGTCCACGCTGTGTGCGGCTCCCAGCAGGAGGACAGGCGGGCTAATATCTTCTGGCCCGCGCAGCTTTAGGTGCAGTAAAACATTAATGGGAGCCTCCTCGGGCTGAAGCTTCCTCCTGCCCTCCGACGCTCGGCGGGGCGAAGGAGAGCGAGGCGGAACTCTGCGGTCATCACGGATGGACAGAAACTTTCAAACTCCCCCAACTGTGATTCATGACTTCATGCGCGGCCGGCGGGAGCGAGGATGAAGGGCGTGAACTGGGGGAAATCAGCCCGAGCCGGCGGAATAAGCGGGTTTTTCTGAGACGTGCGTCAGAGCGCGTTTGGATCACGGAAACGGGACGCGTCCCCGCAGGTCTGCGCACGCGAGCGGAGCCGAGGAGAGGTCCGTCTTACCATGACGTTGCCCTGCATCTTGGCGGTCTCGATCAGGCTCTTCTCCTTCATGCTCGCCTCCTCGCGCTCCGCTGCCGGGCGGCTGCTCCGCGGGACTTTTCTTCCTGTCTCGGACAGCTTCTGTCTGCTCTCCGTCGGCGACCAGCTGCCAGCCAGAGCCGCTCAGATAGTGAGCCAGTTCATAAGTGGGTGGGCTTTACAACCTAGCGGGTCGATCCTCGGAGGGGGGGGGGATGGAAAACATTGGGGGGGCTCTCCTCCTCCTCGGTGCGCCTCGGCGGGGCTCGCCCTCCCCGCACGCTGATTCGCGTCCGTCGGACGGAATTTAGGCGCGTTTGCGAGGTGGACGTGCGCGAGGACGCTCGCGCCGGTCTCCTAATTTCAGAGGAAACAAACCTCCCTCCCTCACTCGTCCTCCTGCCGCCGCAGCGACACGACCAGCTGCTGCAAACCGGGACGGACGACACGGAAACCGACGACGCACGTCGGCAGAACGGGCGCCTGATGGGCTCCGGTTAGCGGCGCGTCTGCGGACACGGTGGCGGTCAACGCACACCTGTCGGGGGCCGCGTGTCCCCCGGGTGGTGAAGTTGTCGTTCAGTGGAGGTTTGATTGTGAACACAACAGTTCGTCTTTTACTCTATGATTTATGTGGACAGAGGCGGATCCAGGAGGATTGGGTCGGGGTGGCCCAAGTCGGCATCACTGTTGAAATCCCTCCAAAAAAGGGAAGTGTTCATTGATTAAAAAAAAAAAAAAAAGATTCACTTTGGTTTTTTTCTTACATAAATAATTCAAACACTTCACCCACATTTCATTTTTTAAGTTTAAATTCTAATCACAACAAAATGAAATAAAACCACATGAATGCAACATGATAGAAAGTCAAAAAAGTAAAGTTAAAGTAGGTCAAAGTGTTGCAGTGGAGCCTCTCTGACGCAATACTGCCTCTCAGGTGGGAGGTTGAACTGCAGAGCAGCTTGAAACGCACGTGATCAACAGTTCCTCTGTTAAACCTAAACCTATTTGCGGCTCTAACTCGGTTCGGGGACGTCACACTCCGCTAGAGACGCACGGTTTTACCTTTTATTCACTAAATCAACACATATGAAGGAAATCGCCGCCCAGACAAACTAATTACATCGCTGTAATGAAGTGGGCTGTGCTCCCGGCCACCGATCCATGTGGTGAGAATTCATTTCTTCTCTCAGTGATTGTTATTCTGTGTGCTTTCGAGACGGAGGCCGTGTTCCCCAGTCTCCCAGGCTTTCTGAATCAATAGCATCCTGAACTCAGAGCGAGTGTTTACTGTACTGAATAAAACGGCCGTATATAAACGATGCTCGCAGGGAGCCGGGTGTCCTAAAGTCTCAGCAGCCGCTTGCTGAAAGCAGGTTTCCCCCAGCTGGGAAGTGCAAACAGCGTGTCTCACGTAAATCTCATTTAAAAGTGCCTGGTATTAATTACCGGGGATAAGGCTGTCAAAACAACCTAATGGGGGCATCGGGCTCCCTCAGCAGCAGCTGGACTGCTGACAGAGGAGAAGCACAGCCGTGGCAGGAGAACGGTAGCCGGCTGTGCTGCTCCGCTCCTGCATCTGCGATTTTACTCGCCACCTTCAGAGGAGCTCGGCGCCGTCCTGTCGAAGGCTTAAAAGATAACCTTCACAGTGCATAATTCACCACTCCTGCAGAATAACTCCCTAAAATGGGAGCGCGACGCTCCGCATTCAATCAGTTTATGTATCGAACATGACACATAAACTCCCCTCGACCTCGCGCGCCGGCTGCCACGCGGGCGATATCGAGTTCCCAGAGTATCAGGTTGTAATTCATCGCGTTAAAAAGGCGCGGCGAGAAAATGGCCGGCCCGAGCGGTGAACCGGCGTGCGGCGCCACCGGAAAAAGGCCGCCGACTGTCGTCGAGCAGACAGCTGCCCGAGCTGCTGAGCTGCATGGGAGCTCTGCTGGAGGGAGGCAGCCTGCTGAAATGTCAACGGCTGCTGCCTGACACACAACAACACCGGCGCGGCTTCAAACAACCAGAAAACCGGCCGTTTTAGCAGCATTAAACCACAAAATGTGACAGAAAATGCAAAAAATTACAACTGAAACACCATCAAATAATGTTTACATATAAAATAAGTCCTGTCATGACTCTTTCCTTTAATATTTCTTGAGCTCGCAGCCAAAAATGCGACTTTTGACCATATTTGGGCAAATCATAACCTTGACCTTTGACCTACGAAGCCCAATATCGAATCACTTCTTCCCCATGTTGTCCTTGATGCTCCTTCCACGTTTGGAGTTGATCCATTAAAGCTTTCTGGAGATATTGTGTTTCCAATGAAATCAACAGATTGTTAGAAACGGTGTCCGTCTTTTGCTGAACAACAAACCCGACTGAACCCCCAACATGCAGAAAAATGTCACCTTGCTTTGCATCGCTGTGATGAAAGCTGCGTTTTTCCGTCTGGGCGCGTTCCAAGACGAGACGCCGCAGAGACTGAAGTGATCAAAAGTCGTCCAGATCCCCGGTGGAGTGAATCGACAGTACGGAGACGGCCCAATCAACTGGAGCGAGACCTTCAGAGGACGAATCGATGGTTTCATTATCAACCTAATTACTCGATAGCCAGATATCCACCGCGCCGCTGTCTTTTTGCCGTTGTAACAACAGACGCAGAGAAACTGGACGTGTTTCACTGAGAGGGAGTAAAATCACCGTCGCCCTCGGACTCAATTGGATCCAGGAAAGCGAGACGGGCGCCAAATCCTGTCCGGATACGACTGGATTACTGGATCTGATCCGTATCAGGGGAGGCGAGGCGATGAAAGGCAGCAGGTACGTCGGAGTTTAAACGCGACTCGTTTCGGAGAGGTTTCCAAGGCGTTGCGACGCAGCAGGACGTCTCTGTCGAGACGCCGGCGTTCCCCCACTGATTAGCGTCTGGAGTTGGCTCTCGGGAACCCGCGGCGCCGCCGCTCTGCTGGTGGCGAGCGCCATAATCTAGATAAGAGGTTCGCCGTGACCTCGCGCTGCCCCGACTGTCAGTGCGACAGATCGTTGCCGTCTCTAATGAATTCAGGGGCCCAAAAAAAGTGTGGTGCAGGCATGTACGCCGCCCATTCATCTCAGCGCTGCCAGGCAGGGGGTCTCTCAGCGGCCGCGCGGACCACAAACTAATGTGGAGGTTGCTGTGAAACGGCCGGTAATTCTGCTTGGATCCGCGGTTTTTCTGTTCGCTTCCAGAAAAGTAATTTCATTCTCCTTTTAATATCGAATATATTCAGATTTTTCTGTTGTTTACAACCTGATAAATGATGACACACACTCACACACACACACACACTTTTAACTGCCGCCTCACAGAAAACTTACTGCAATTATTTCCCAACTTAAAGAGACTCTCGCTCCCTCCCCTCCACGCCGTGACGGCGCCGGCGAGCGCGTCTGAATATTAATGGCGCCGTCGCCTTGAACAGCAGGCGTTTGTCAGGAACTTGGATCAGATTCATCACTTTAACCTGCTCGGCGCCGCTCGGGGACGGATGATGAGTTCCCCTCAGCGTGGCAGCTGGCTGCGGCGCCGCCGCCCGCACGCACGCCGCTGCCGCCGCTTCAAAAGGACGTTAACGCGAGAGAAAGTGCGAGAAGGAAAGTCAGACGCTCTTTTTGTTTCCAAGTGGAAATGGAAGACGTCTCTCTTTCTTTGTGCAGATAACGCGGCGTCATATCGTCGCGCTCGCTCCTTCTCTGGATTATTAAACACTTGAGAGACACAATGAGAGAAAACTGGCGCTGTGTTTTAAAGAGATCAGGTGACACTTTTTCTGACCTTGACTGTGAAGCACTTCACACTTAGCTTGACACTCAACAGAAGCTCAAGACATGAGAGATCGTTTCAAGATGACTGCTCATCTCACAATATCAGGAGTTCGCTTTTCTAATGGATTTCCTGGTGGCTCTTTGTTCAACACACTTCAGCTGCAGCATAATGTGAAGAATATACTTTTAATTTGATAATTCCTGCAGTTTGTCTTCAGTTAGTGGCGAGTTAGGAGACTAAAATGATGAATTTTTAGCTTCGGCTAGCTCGCTAATCAAACAAACTGCATTTATGCACAGATGCAACTAAATCATCAATAATGTTGCACTGAGTAAGATGAACAGTTTGTGAGTTATGTTGAAATGAGTCGAGCTCTCAGCTGACATAGATACCGCTTTAAAGCTGGAAAAGTTACAGTGGTTTTAGCTAGGTAGCTAGGCTAATAAGCTAGTTTTAATCTTGTTTATTTGACAAGTGGTTGGTAGGAACTGAGGACCAAGTGCTACCGTGCTAAATATTTACACACTCTGTCAGAACACTGCGAACACTTCATTAGCCTCCGTGTAGCCAACACGCTACTTTAACGGTGTGTTTGAGAGTCATGGCGAGAACATGTTAACAATAACAGATCCGTGCTAAACCGGCGCGACCTTCTCGCTTTAACTGGGTACGAAAAGTTCAGGCAGCGCGTCAGAGCCCTGCTGGCACGTCTGTCCTTCGCCCCACGCTGCTGCTGCTGCTGCTTCCTGTTCTCCAGAGATCCTCCCAGCCGGGCTCCTCGGATCTCATCAACATTTACATATACGTCTCTCTCTTCTGTCAACAGACTGTAAAAGGATTACACCAGGTTTCCCAGTAATGCTAACAACCATTAGGAGTGACTGATGGCGCGGTGGTGCTGGCTGCGCCGAGGCTGCACGTGCCTCCGCGGCTCATTAATCCATCAGGAAGATACGGCCCACTGGATTCACCGCATGAGGGGCTTTTTTCCCCGACAAAATTCATACAGTAAGACTTCAGATATAGTAAGAACGATGAGCCCGGCGCTGTGAAGCAGGAAAATGTAAACCCAAATCTACGATGGACATTAAACCAGCTGACAGGCGCCGTGATTGAGCGTCCTGCTGCGGTGGCACCTGTCAGGAGACGGGAAATATGAAGCAGCGAGTCAGTCCTCCGAACACTGAAAACAGGCCAGGAGCCTTGGTGGGAGCTTCAGCAGGAAGAGGAACGGCGGCGCTGGGGGTGGGGGGGGGACACGCGTCGGCGCTGAAGGAACGGCGCCGGGGTTCAGGGACGCTCGGGGTCACTGATTGGCTCGTTCCGATCCGAACACCTGACGAAGAATGCGCCGCATCTTCCTTGGTATGTAATCATTCACAGGACGGTCGCCGCCGCCGCCGCCGACCCACGTTCACCCTCCAGAAGCGCTCATGAAAAGCAGCAGAAGGCCGACATTGAACCCAGCGAGGCAGAGAGAAGCGAAGCCGAGTCCGCAGCAAACATTTCATCTACAAACACTGTCACTTTATTCAGCCTGAAGAAACCCGGCAGGCAAAGAAAACGAACCGAGATTGTTGCGTGCGCGTTCACAAACTAACTTAAACTGACTGAAAACGACAAAAGAAGTTTCTCTTTTTGTATTTGTCAGCAAACAACAATTCAAAGAGACCAACAACGCTGCAAACACCATGAAACCTTCACCTTCCTGAACCAATCAGAAGCAACTGTCCTCCAGCACCAACAGTCTCCTTGGTAACGACGTGATTGACAGCTTCTGTAACTTTAGCAACTCAAATAAAATGCGATGCCTTCACAGGAATTGGAAATCACAGCTTCGAAGAACAAACGGCATCTGAACAGCAGCAGAACAATCAACATTTTTATTAAAATGAGGAAAACCGAACTGAAACTAAGAAAAATGTAACTCAGACTGACCTTGCAGAAAAATCTGCACCGAAAATGAACTGATTTCTAAAAACAGAAGCTAATGAAAGCTAAAACTAATAAAAATCCCAAGCTTCTACCTTTGCCGGAGCAGGAAGTGAACTTTATTCATCTTCTCTTTATTAAACTTTACTCCGAATTCACCGACTGATTCAACCTCATCTCGTCAAACATGAAGTTCTGAGCCAATCGTGCGCCTCCCTCCTCACCTCGCCAGCATGTGATGGGATGCCCCGCCCCTCTGCGATGGACTGCATTCAGGCCCACCGCTGCTGAAAGGCAGCCTTTCATTACCAGCGGAGGCCCGTGGATGCCAGTTATCCCCCCCGTGAAAGCCCATTTGCGAAGATTAACTACTGGAATATGCTTTAGTGTCTGATAACGGCAGAGTCGTATCACATCGCCCAAGGTGGTTTCTGGGGCAACGGCGTGGCCATCAATCAGCCGGGGTGTAATCTCACTAGAAATCGTTGTCAGCATGCAAATTAGTGTCACATTTCACACGGCGCCCGAGTGTACGCGGCGAGAGAAGCTGGAGGACGGTCTGTAAATATCAGCGTAAAGCCCCGTCGCGCGTACATCACCTGTGTGATGGCGCCAACCCTGCAGAGGGGAAAACGTCAAACTCCAATTTCATTCTTAGGTAAAGAAGAAAAAAGAAGTGGACGCACATTAGGGAGCAAAGGAAATAAATAATGATGCAAACAAAACAACAAGAGTTGCAACAACGCGGTCAGTCGAGACGCAACAGCGAGAAAATGTGTCGTTTTTCTGGTTGAAATATCTGAAAAGCCTTGAGGAGTTCAAGTCAAAAAGTTTACTTTTTCAAACTTAATTCTGTTTAAATTTCTTCACATTTAATTGAATTTTTTGTGTCCACAGTGACCCTGGAAATACAAATTACTGTTTTGCATCGAAGGGAGGGGAAAAAAAAGGCTCCATTCAAGAAGGCGACTTATTATTTCAGGAATTCAAATGAAAATCCTTGATGACGGCGCAGTTTGACCTGCAGGTGACGGAGCGATGCGGCTGCAGACGGACGTGGTCAATACGAGGCCTTTCATTGGGACGGCGTGTGGGAAGCATCCACAGAAATCAATAAATATGCTCAACAATAAACATTAGGACATACCGGCCTCTGCAGAGCTGCGGCTGGAGCCACACATCACGTTTGTGTGAATTAAATCGTCGTTTGGACTCAGAATGAAAGCATCCATTCAGTTTGGCAGTTCGGCGGGAGGAAGATGCTCTATGGTCTGAGTAACGA
>JAUESF010000002.1:1670534-1683437 GCA_032274765.1 Malacoctenus tetranemus | reverse complement strand
GTGTGTGTGTGTGTGTGTGTGTGTGTGTGTGTGTGTGTGTGTGTGTGTGTGTGTGTGTGTGTGTGTGTGTACCTTTCATCCAGTCCACCACCTGGCTCGTGCTCCATTTGCTCACCGGCTCCATCACCAGCGCCATCGAGGAAACTTTGCGCCGACTCTCCGCTGCGCGCAAGCAGTGTCGCTGCCCCCCCTCTCCAAAATAAAAGCTTCTCCTCCGTTACACGCCGGCACACCTCCTCCTCTTCCTCCTCCTCCTCCTCCTTCACCCTCCTGGGGGGGGGGCGACCCCCCCTGCTCCTCCACCCCTCCCTCCTTTACCTCCCTCCGCAGCCAGGTGACTCCTCTTTCCTCCCCACTATGCTCGATTTAAACTGTCCCGGTCCGGTGAGTCTCAGCCCGGCGTCGCGTCCCGTTAACGCAGCGGAGCCCTCGGTGCGGGACAGCCCGGGCGTGTGCGCAGCGGAATCCGGTACATTCCCTTGCCGGAGCCGGTCTGACATGTGTCGCTGTCCCCCCCGCCCCCCCCGCTCTCCTCCCTCCCGCTCTCCCCCGGATCTCTTCCCTCCCTGCTGCGCGGTGTGCGCCAGAGCCGCGGATAGAGAGGAGTGTGTGGAGGTGTGTGTGTGTGTGCTCCGGTACCGACAGCAGCAGTGGAGGATAGATAAGTCACACCGGACTCAAGCATCCCTCTCTCTCTCTCTCTCCCTCCCTCCCTCTCCCTCTCTCTCTCCAGATATGATTAGTCCGTGCATGCGCTCTCCGGGAGCCACTGCGCGCACATGTCGGTGTGTTTCCCTCCGGAGCGTCGCATCCTGCAGATCTGAAGGCGGGGGGAGATATTCTCAGAAGATGTTTGATCAGAGTGTGTGCGTGATAGAGAGACAGCATGTGATACACACAGAGAAAGAGGGGAGGAGGAGGGGGGACTTTTTCCTCCCCCTGCTGTCTTGTGAGGACACTTCATGACTCTCCCCCCTCCCCCTCCCCTCCCCTCCCCTCTCCCACCGTCACTCCTCCAATCCCTCCAGCTGCGACCCAGGAGCTCATTTGCATGTGGACGCCGCACCTGTTTTACATTTGCGCCACATTCGGAGGAGTTTGGAGGATCCCGCGCGCCGCTCGAGTGTCCTTCACAAGTCACCGCAGTGAGAGTGCTGCTGCGACGCCCCCCAGGAGCGAGGAGACACGTTGGAGGGGAAAAAAACCAACAAGGTGGAAGGATCGTTTAATTTGCATTTTAATTATGAACCTGAAGATTTTTCACCGGAAGCTATTTGATCTTTAAACGATCTTGTTGTTGTTCTGACACGCAGACATTTATGAGACCTAATTTGCACCTTTTTATTTTTTTTAAAGAACTTTCTTCTTCGTTTTTCCATGAAGCCGGTCTCATTTAGTCCCAGTTCTGACTTCCACATTTCTGCCTCCAGTCGTTTTCACTGAAACCAGCTGGTGGGTGAAGTCCCACAGAAAGTCCCTTTAAAAACAAATGTCGGGGTTATTCAGATCCAATGCACTGACGGGAGGTTTGGTGACCTCTAGTGGCCGAAACCAGTAAAACAGACGCAATGTAGGGAGAGGGAAAGAAAACCTCAAACTCTGACAAACACCTTTGAATTTAATGTGTTTCTCGTCTTCAGCTGAACTTCCAGCTGCAGCCCTCTAATTCTGCTGCTTCTTCATCACACTGAGTCATTTTCATGAAGCGATTCGCTCCCACCGGCTCCGGCTTCACTTTCACTTCCCTCCTTCTCACTCTACCTGTTTCCCCGCACTGGAAACTGCAGGTATGAATTATTTATGCTCCCCGACTGGAGTCACGTTATGAACCTCGGAGGCTGATCAGATCATGGAGGACTGATTGAGCCGCGTTACGTCGCCGCTCGGCCCGCCGCTGGGAACAAACAGTTCAGGCACAACAGAGCACAAAGACACGCCGGGAGCGCTTGGGTTTGATTCACTGCTGCGTCACCTCACCGTGGGAGGATGTGTGCACGTCCGGCGAGGGCACGGCGCCGTTTCCCTTCCTCACAGAGACCTCTGCTGGTGGCGAGCGAGCCTCGTGTTTGGCAGAAAGCTCCGAGGCGCCGCCTTTCACAGGCAGCCTCGTTCAACGGAGCGCGTTTCAGAGAGCGAGATGAAATGAGGGGACGTTCAGACGAGTGAAAGACAGAGAATAAAGAGAGAAAGAGCTTCAGGTTCCAACGGAGGCGGGAGTCAAAACTCTGACATGTTTCTGCTTCTTCTTCTCTTGTTTCATTCTGCTCACTTCCCACCAAAGGAAACAGTGTTATTCTGAAAATGGGGGGATTTACCCTTCGAAAGCCCCCAACCCCCCCCCTCCCATCTCCCGACAGCATCCGGCATCACGAGATCCAAACCTTCCTCAAATGAGGAAGCACTCGTTCATGAAGTCAGTGAGGAAGTGAAAGATACATCACGGGCCACTTTTCTGACAAGCAATTTTCATTTCTTGCACCGACTGTTTAAACCAGGTAAACCGGCACAATTCAGCTTTCTCCTCTCGTTATTTGCATTTGTTTGAGCTATCATGAGCGTTAACAAGCACTCTTTGGGCGGCAGCTGGAACATTGAACTAAAGTGAAAACCTTTTGAGACATGTCAACCCGGGAGCGGCTCACGCATGACTCGACATCACCTTGAACGCCACCACGCCCGAGTTTCCTCTTTCTGACCCCCGCCTGGACCGCAGGCCCTGGGAGCCAGGAGGAGGAAGACCTGCTGCTGCTGCTGCTGCTGCTGCTGCTCAGGCGTTTTCTGTCAGCGCAGGATTTCTAAGAAGAAGTGACAAAAAAAAAACGCAATTCAAAACAAACAATCCAAAAGAAAGAAGTAAAACTCGTTGCCTGTAAATAAAACTTATGTTCCTTTTTTCCACAGTATGACAACATTAAAAGTGACTTAATTACCAGGAAAAAATGTTTGTGTGCACGAGCAGTGAAACGTCAGACCCCAATAAAGTTAATGACTGCACACACCCACAAAGCAACTCTCACTTCCTCTCTTTCAACACCTAAAGAAGAGAAGCGAAGGAGATCAGACGCACTGGCGGCAGGACTGCTCCTCCTTCACTCTGCATGTTGCAGCTCAGGGACGAAGGTTCAATCGCAGTCGCTCAAAACTGACATGAAATTGATGAAACTGAGGAAAGAAATGGTCTCCGACGGAACAGTAAGTAGGACAAAACGAGTTGTTTTTTAAATGTGTTTGCATCAACTGTGAGTTGAAGGGACGTCTCAGTCCAGATCCTGTTTCCACAGTAAAAATATTAAACCAGGTGTGAAGAAACATGTCTTTAAACTGAAAACGTGCCAATTTTCTTGTTCGTTTCCTCATCGTTATACATCTAATTTCTGCAATTTCAATGGCAAAGTTCCGACTGTGAGATTGTTTTTGTTGTTTCTAGCGAAGGAAAATGGGCTCAGAACCAGAAGAAGACAGAAGAAGAGCGACGGGAGCGTCAGGACGTCTGAAGCCAAGCTTCGCTGTTCTCCTGTTGAGCCTCAGTTTCGTCCCTCCAGTCGGGGGTTTTTCACTCAGGAGCTGCAGAATCAGCAACAACTCCGCAAACTGTGTCTCTCAGTGGCTCGTCGCGGTTCCCCGAGATATTCCCAGAACGGTCGTCGGCATCGATTTGGCCCAGAACAAGATTCCAGTCGTCCAGTCGGACGACTTCAAAAATCTGACGGCTCTGGTGACGTTGTATCTGAATGACAACTCCATCAAACAGATCGACCGAGGCGCGTTTGCTGATCTGAGGTCCCTGGAAGAGTTGAACCTCAACAACAACAGGCTGCGCAAACTGCCCGGCGGCGTCTTTCAGGGTCTGAGTCGCGTCACTCAACTGGCGCTCAACGGGAACGACATCGGCGAGGTGTCGCCGACCGCCTTCAGCTCCATGACGCGCCTGACGTGGCTGAACATCACTCACAACCAGCTGCGCCGCCTCGCGCAGGTTCACCTCGTGCTGCAGCAGCTGCCAGACCTGCGGGGGCTGGTGATGAGCTGGAACGGGCTGACGGCGTTCCGGTCCGGGGAGCTGACCAACAGCTCGCTCCGGCTCCAGCACCTCGACCTGTTCCAGAACCCGCTCAGGGTCTTCAACGTCAGCGCCGACGTCTTCCCCGAGCTGACCAACCTCTTGCTGGGGGGATCCTCTGGCCAACACCAGCCGACGCAACTGGAGGTCCGGAACAAGACTTTCCTGAGCCGCGTGGGGACGCTGGACATCAGCGGGCTCAACATGTCTCCGGGCGCCGTTCGAGCTCTGCTGGGGATGACCAACTCCTCGCTGACTTCCCTGAGGATGAACGGGATGAGGTGCGGCCTGGGCGAGCTGATCGACGCCTCCTGCACCGTCCCGACCATGAAGGAGCTGCAGCTGAAGAAGAACAGGCTCCGCAACGTCACGTCGGGGACGTTCAGGCTGTGCGTTCACGTCGAGGAGCTCGACCTGAGAGACAACGAGATGACAGAGATCAGCGAGGACGCCTTCAGGCCCCTCAAGCGTTTGAGGATCTTGCACCTCAGCTTCAACAACTTTTTGACCGTCCCGGCGGCCACCAGGGGCCTCCCCAGCCTCACAAAGCTGGACCTGAACAACTGCGGCATCAGCACGCTGCAGTGCGACGACTTCGCCAATCACACGAGGCTGACGGAGCTCAACCTTTACTCCAACTCCATCCCAGGCCTGAGCCAATGCTTCTTCAAGGACCTACGGGAGCTGAAGACTCTGAAACTGCAGACCAACCGCATCACCAAACTCGGCACCACTTTCGTGACGCACCTGCCGAGGCTGACGACGCTGCACCTGAACGGGAACCAGATCACCGGCATCAAGCCGGGGGAGCTGGGGGGCCTGAGCGGCCTCCGGGTGCTGTCTTTGCACAGCAACCAGATCAAAAGCGTGGTGAACGGGAGCTTCAGTGGGCTGGGGAATCTGACCGACCTCCTCCTGGAGATGAACATGATCACAGAGAAGGAGTTGCAGACCGGCGCGTTCAACGGGCTCACCAACCTGAGACGGCTCGATCTGTCCAACAACAAGATCTTGTACAAGAGCTGCTCGGCGCTGCCCAGCCCCCCGTTTTCTAACCTGATCCGTCTGGAGGACCTGAGCCTGCGTGGTCAGGGCCACAGGGGGTGGCGCTGTCTCCCCCAAAACCTCCTGCAGGGTCTGTCCAACCTGCGCACGTTCAGCACCCGGAACATCCGGCTCGATCACCCGCCCAGAGACCTGTTCACGTTCACGCCCCGGCTGGAGACCCTGGACATCCAGGCCAACAATCTCCAGGACCTGACGTCGGAGCACCTCGCTCCTCTGAGGAACCTGAAAAGCCTCTACATCAGCAAAACCAACCTCAACTCCCTGGACTTCCTCATCGCAGCCAACCTGACCCAGCTGGAGTACGTGCAGGCGAGGGAGAACCAGTTCCCGGGGATCCAAGAAGAAGTGATCGAGTCCCTGCCCGCCCTGATTTACGTGGACCTCTTCGGGAACAGTTTCATGTGCAACTGCGACAACGAGTGGTTCATTGAGTGGGTCCGGAGCGGCAAACAAACGCAAGTGTCCTTCGCATACAACCTCACGTGCAACAGCCCCCCGAGTGTCAAAAACAAGCTGCTGATGGACGTGGACCTGCGGCTCTGCTTGCTGGACTACAGCTTCGCCTGCTTCGTCACCACCACCTGCGCCGTGATCTGTTTCACGGTGGCGCCGCTCGTCCACCACTTCCTGAGGTGGCAGCTGGTCTCGGCCTACTACATCTTCCTGGCCTGGCTCGCCGACACCAAGCACAAGAACAGGAGCGCCCCCCACCAGTACGACGCCTTCGTCTCCTACAACGCCCACGACGAGCCCTGGGTCGTCCACGAGCTGCTGCCCAAGCTGGAGGGCGAGCAGGGGTGGAGGCTGTGTCTGCACCACCGCGACTTCGAGCCGGGTGAGGAGAGTGACGACGTCTCAATTCACAGTTTCACTTGTTTTTTGTCGAAGGCTCCTTCCCGTCAGTCCCAGCAGTGCTGCGATATGCACTTCGTCCAGCAGGCGTCGCCGCCGCGCTTCCCCAAACACCTGCCGTCCTGACTTCACCTCTCCCTCGGTGCTTGTGTTGCCCCCCTCAGGGAGACCCATCATCAGCAACATCACCGACGCCATTTACGGCAGCAGGAAGACGATCTGCGTGATCAGCCGCCGCTACCTGGAGAGCGAGTGGTGCTCCAGAGAGATCCAGGCGGCCAGGTGAGCCCACGTGGACCCTCATCACATCAATCTACCTCAATCAAATTGGCGCAAAAATAAAAATAAATTTTAAAAAATTATCTCAATTTATTGAATTCGTCCCAATTAAAATAACCAAGTTTAGACAACTTGAAAAATAAGAGTAATTATTAAACATATTTTCCTACGTCCCGTCAGTTTCCGGCTGTTCGATGAGAATAAGGACGTGCTGATCCTGGTCTTCCTGGAGGAGATTCCCACCGCGCAGCTGTCTCCCTACCACCGCATGAGGAAGCTGCTGAAGCGGCAGACGTACCTGAGCTGGCCGCGCGCCGAGGACCGCGCCCAGCTCTTCTGGGAGAAGCTCCGGAGGGCGCTGTTGAGCGGAGAGGAGCCGGGCCGGGAGCAGCTGCTGCTCCTCACCGTGACGGACTGAGCGAGAGGAAGCAGCGGCGCCGCGTCCGGTGGAGAGCCAGCGGGGTGTGAGATGAAGGCACACCTCCGTCAAAGTTTCTCCTCGTGAGTCTCTGAAACACTTCACACCTCTGCAGTTTAGCTTCGTCATGTTTGACAGAAGTTTATATTTGCATAAAAAGCTAATTAAAGCCGAAAAATAATTTAGATGAGGAAATTTGAAAGAATAAAAAATAAACTGCATCTTATTTCCTTTGCAAAAATCTTCAAAAGAGAAAAAAAACATTATTTTGAGAAAAAAAAGTTTTAAAAAGTTCATTCTTTGACTTGTTTATTTCCTTTGCGATGATGTTTTACTTTCCTACTGAATACTTTTAATAAATGTCACATTTATGACTGAACACTGACAGACTGACACATGTGTGATAAATATCAAAACGTCTTTATTCAATAAATTCTCTGACAATATTTACAATAGAGAGCTTGATCTTTCCGAGCATACGCAACTTTATACTTCACCCCTCTGGGAAAAAGTGTTGAGAAAATATTATTTTCTTTAAATATACCAAAAGCACTCAAAGAGTGCAAACCTCCGCCACGGTCGTGTGGTTTTGTTTTCTCTTTGGACGACCTGATGAGTGGATCGCCACCAACGTTCACCCACGTTTCCCTCGTGCAGCCCCCCATCCATCCTGCCAATTTCAATCAAATGCGTCGGAAACTTTTCGAGTTGTTTAGCAAAGGGACAGACGTCCAAACCAACACCGGCGAATAAATTATCTCCGCTTGGCGGAGGAAATAAAGCTTCAAAATACTTACAGTATTTTTCCTCATAAGGACTATAGCTGAAAGCTTACTCTGGACACTGAATATTACTCTTCTTTCTTTATAAAATATTAAAAAAAAACAAGGAAGAGTCACGTGACATTTTCCTGCGAAGCAAGAAAAGCAGCGCTTCATGGAAGGCTGGTTTCTCTCGTCATTCATGTTCAGGGGCGCCGAGGTTTGGCGTTCATGCAGGAGCATTGGTGGCTTGAACCTCCTTTTTGAGCTGTTCCATCAGCCGCTTCCTGTCACTGTGGAGAGGAAAAGGGGGACAGGTCAGGCTCACTGAGCAGCTGAGGGGAGACAAGGGGGGGGGGTCATGTGACACATCCGCTCGCACTCACTTGATGCACCTCATGCCCCTCTGGGTGGCCTTGGAGAACGGGTCGGCGCACAGGAACCTGCCCCGGATGTGGAAGCTGCAGGTGAGAGAAGGAAAACACCGTCACATGTCGCGGTCAACGAAGAGCAAGTGTCCACGGTGATCAGCCGCGACGGACCCTCGTTCAACACGTCACAGACAAAGGAAAGATGTTTTTAACTTGAAATGAGTAAAATCTACTTGGTAGGATTTTAACTTTTTTGCGTTTCTTGTTAAGATTAAAAACAAATCAACATAAAAACAGAAAGTCGGAGGATAAAACACTAAAATTTGGGGTTTTCATGAGACAAATTCAAACTGTCCTTCAATACCTGATGTGACGGTCACTTGTCTGTCTTTTATTGTGAAAGGTACCAATAAATCTCCTTTAAATGAGAACTTAAGGACTCCAGCAGCTTTTGAGGAGTTTCTGCTTTTACTTTGGCGGGACAGCAGAGCCTGAATGCCCTCCTGTGTTGGTTGGATGAAGAGAGGAGAAGCGACAGCGTACTCACATGATGGCGCTGATGTCACAGGACTGGTTGATGGTCTGGACGCTGTAATCCAGGAGCCTTCTGCAGGAAATGTGATTCCGGATGTACCTCAGGCAGCAGCTGGCTGCAGACACACAAACTAAACAGTTCAGCTTCTGTTTCAGACCTGAAACAAAAACAAAAACAAACGGAGGCTGGAGAGCGCCGCAGCTCCTCCGCGGACTCACCCGACTGCACGCTGCCGATGAAGGTGCTGAGGATGACGAGGGAGCACAGGGCTGCCGCCAAACATGCCTTGCTGCTTGTCATGACGGCTCACAGGGCGCAGTCGTGTGTGTGTGTGTGTGTGTGTCGAAGCACCTGCAGGTGTTCAGTGAGAGTGTGGCGACACAGCGGGCGGTCGGCGCCTTATGTACGCCGCTCTGGGGTTTTCCCGGCTTGAGTGAGGCAACGCGCAAATTGTTCAACAACACACACACACAAAAAGGAAGAATGTATCAAAGTACACCCGCCAATCTAACTGACCTTCAAACGAAAAGTTTCCCCACGATGAAAAAGAACAAGAGCAGGCACTCTTGCGATTAATCAGAAGATTTCCACTTGTAAATATTAACTCGGATTAATCGCATGACCCATCTTCAGCCCAGCGTGGATGCTTCTCTGTGTGTGTGTGACTGTGCAAATTAGTAGGTTCAAATCAACTTTTTAGACGTTTGTGACAACGAGGTTCAACAACGCAGTGCAAACATTTCGTTGTAATTAACTCAGATTAATCAGACCGATTAATTTGTGCACAATAAAGACCACAAACTGTTCAGTTACGCTCATTTGTGTCGATCAAAATACCCGACTAAAGATTTGACTCAGCTGTTGCTTTGCACATGATGATTAATCATGATTAATCACTGCTTACACTGTGATTAATGCGATTAATCTCTTTTCGAATGGACTGAAAGAATCGATCGAAATTAACTCGACCAACATCGAGTATAATCATGTCGATCATTGCACACAGATGAGAGTAAATGTTAGTGGTTTTTAGTTAGACGCTCCAATCCATCACTGACTCGCTGGGAACTTTCCAAACTCTGGCAGAAACAAGGTACATGAGCAGAAACCTTCAAAATAAAAGCCACGGGTGGTTTTTTTTGTCCGACTGTAGATTTCAGACAGTGACTAATTTTGTTTTCTTTAGCATTATGATGAAGATCACCTATGAACATGAACTGTGGCGTCCACATTACATCATATGGTATATGGTAAACATATGGTTTTATGGTAAAACTTGAATCATCTGCTGGAAATCAGCTTGTTTGTTTTTTACTTTGCAAACGTTGTTTCAGGATAAACCGCTCTGGCTTCAGTTTGCATGGACTCAAAGCCGGCGAGCTCAGGTGTTTCCACGCTGATCACATATTTGCAGGTACTTCCACTCAGGTTATTCAGTAACTCTCACAAAGGTATTTCATGTGCGTGTTGGGTGAGGGAGAATGAGTGTCTGTGTGCGTGTGCGTGTGTGTGTGTGTGTGTGTGTGTGTGTGTGTGTGTGTGTGTGTGACTACCTCGCCGTTCTGGTATGCAGGCTTGAAGACCAAAGGTCGTTGCGTCACGGCACGAACAAAGCGTGACACGGCGCTCGACTGAAGCTCTGCAAATCTGAGGAAGTGAAACAACTTTTGTGAAAAACTACAACCTATTGTTTGACTGCTGTTTCTAATCATAACAAACTTATCTCAGGTGAAGTTTACAAAGTGTAAAACCGGACTAATGCAAATAAAGTCATGCGGGCAAAAAGTCCCTGAAAAGTCCTTTATCAGCTGAAACCCTTGGCTGGGGTGTTTGTGTTCGGCCACCATTGTGTGACCGGACTCTTCTTGCTGATTCTGGGAATTTCTGTGGAGGCGGCGTCACGTTTTTTAAACTGGGCCGCCATTGTGTGAGATAATAAGCCTGCACCACCCTCACACGGACACTTTCTCATGACATGGGGATCACGTCGCTCAGTCGTGCTTCCCTGTGATGTCCAGCGAGGGGGTCACCAAGGTTCAGTCGGCAGGTTAACTCACAGAGTCCTCGAGCGACTGTGATGAAACATGAGGGAAATCTGAGAAGGAGGAACAAGTGAATTAAGTTTCAGTGGTGAGAATGATGAAAGATGACATTACTATGATGCCTCCGGCCCTTTAAGAGGAGGTCAAAAGGTCACAGCAGAAGCAGTTAAAACTTGTTTGCGCTCTCCAAATATTCGAAAAAGTGTAAAAACTAAACTTCGACACCAACTGGAGTTAATTTCTTCAAAATTAAGACTATTTATACATAAAAACAATAAATACGAGGCCTGATTTATACACATCACTTTAATCCATCGTCTCTATGCCCTCCAAAAACATCCATGAGGTCATTTGGTGACTCTGGACTGTCCTCAAGTGTCCGTCCCTTTGTGTTCGATGGCTTACAGCCTGTCCAACAGCTGCTGCGACTCATAAACACCATAAATATTGTACAAGACGAGTCGGAGAGATAAAAGTTTGCAGAAGTCGACTTTAAGTCCAGAAAAAGTTTCTGCTTTTGGAAACTTAAGCTTAGAGATTTAGGCCGTTTAGAGTTAGATGGCTGCTTTGTAATGAGGTTTAATTCTGCTTTGTTCTTTTTTACGTCATGTCGTGCTCTGACACGTCGGCTATGATTGAAGCTTCTCTCATGACACATAATTGTTTAATAGGCAGTCATTCAAACAGGCTGTACAAACAAAAAATCCCCACAGAGGACACTGACGCAGAAGATTCGGACCGTGTGAAAAAATAAAGCCTCATGGTGGTCGATTAAAGGTCTCTTTTTAGCTCGGCGCTGAAAATAGAAACGTGGTAAAATGATCTCAAGGGGAAACGGTCCGAGCTTGTCAACGCGTGTCGATTGTTTCCTTGTTGGTGACGCAACCGCAGCAGGTACAACACAATCGCAGGTGAGAGTGCGGCGCTGCACAGGAACCACAGAGGTAATGAGTAACTTCATGGAACGAATCCAACAATGTTTTTCTGTGTAAATTTACATCTGGAAAGGATGAAATAAACGTTGAGAGATCAGGAAATGGCACAAACCTGCAAAACTGTGCTGCAAACAAGAGCAGAAACGCAGAAAATGGCTGTAAGTAAACAGTGAATCCAGACAGACAGAATAGAAAACTTAATCTAAAAGTAAGAAGCGGCTAAAAAAACGACAAGAAGGAAACACAAAAAAACCTTGAAAAATAAATAAAAACACAAATATGTCAAGAAAACAACATCTTAAAAACTTAAAAACATAAAAATAAACAGTGACGCAAACTGACACAAAATGACAATGCAAAGACAAAATAAGAGTCTTAACTTAAACCAGTCGACATGAAGTTGTAAACAATTAAAGGTAAATGTGTCCACAGGTGGGCAGTTTGAGCGTTGCGTCAGATTTCAGTCTATTTTTAGCTCAGACTGAAGGAGCTATTTTTAGCTCAGACTGGAGGAGCTATTTTTAGCTCAGACAGGAGGAGCTAAAAATAGAGGTTGGTCACCTCACCGGTGACGCAACAGAAGGTCAAAGTGCTGAGCTATGCAGGGGCGGCGCCCACGCGGGTCACTTCCTGCTTCTCAACTGCCACTACTTCATCTTCTTGGACACAAAAGTGACAACAAAACGAACTTAAAAGAGCACAAACACACAAAAAAGCACAAATGTGACAAACACAAAAAAAACACAAATTAGATTTTAAACAACCATTAAGAAATCACACGCTTTAAAAGAAAAATATGTCTAACATACACAAAAAGGGAGCCGACTGGGCATTTTCACCAACTAAGCCCCGCCCACTGCACTGTTGAGCGTATTTTACCCAGAATGCATTTTGATAATCGTGAATTCAACTGTAAAGCTGCATTTTGTTCATCAGCTGTGAGTCCAGAATGGCACTCGGTAGAGCACATACCTCCTGTTGGTCTATCGTGCTTCAACTTCCTGCACGTCGCCCCCTTCTGACCCTGCGGTGAATGACACCCAGGACAGAATTAGCATTTCACTCAAAACTTGGGGGCTCGTCGTCGTTGCTTTGCTGGTAAGCAGTGAGACGCTGCTGACAGTTAAGGGTGGGGGGGTGGGCGATGGCCGGCCCTCTTCCCCCCTGCCCCCACCCCCACCGTCGCAGCTTGGCTTTCACAACCATTCGCCCAGCATCTGAGGTGAAATGCGGCTGCTCTCTCGCGTCACGCTGACTCTCGTCTGGCTGGCGGCGACGGTGGGACGCCACAGCGGCGCCGAAGCTGCAGGTAAGGTACGAACGTGTGTCTTTCTCCTGCACTTTCCTCTCCTGAACGAATGCTCGTCCCCCGGCTGGTGGGTGAAAGATGTCTCTGGTGTGTCTTCATGAAGGACTCATGAAAGGGGACAATTGGAGCTTGGGCTCTTTTTTGAGTTTTGCGAGATTAAATTACGAGAACTTAGTTTTTCTTGATTCTTACCAGATGGAAAAAAGTGTGTGTGTGTGTGTGTGTGTGTGTGTGTGTGTGTGTGTGTGTGTGTGTGTGTGTGTGTGTGTGTGT
>JAUESF010000002.1:1618087-1628404 GCA_032274765.1 Malacoctenus tetranemus | reverse complement strand
CCTCTTTAACCTGCGTATCATCCCCCACTTCCTACACACACGCGCGCCACACACGCACACAGACGTTCAGTGGCATTGCAGGGCTGAATGTCACTGATTCCCATAACTGCAGTCTTGTGACAGAACAGTCGGGTATTACCGCATTACTCACAGCCTCCCTCTGTGTCACACACACACACATAGACACTCACACACACACTCACACACACTCACGCTCACACACACAATTTCAACACGAAGCCTTCCCCGGCCTATTGTCCGGCGCTGTGCAGTGGTGACATTCAGTCAGCACAAATGAAGCCTGACTGAACAACCTGACAATGGTCCTGTGGCCGACAGCGTCGTGGCGCTGCCTCTCGGCTCTGCTGTGTTTTTGTGACACTTCCCCATCGCTCTCCTGTGAACGAGATACTTCCCTCCTCTCGCCGACTCTCACTCCTCTTTTCGGCCACCCTGACGGTGCCACTCTGAGCTCTGATCCACCGGCGGACCCGACGTTCACTCCGGCTGTGAACCGGCAGATAACCCGCAGCGCTATCTGACATTTATCTGGAGGAGCTGCGGTGACTCTTACGGTTATCGCTCTGACCTGCTGATAAGGACGGGGGAGGCCTTCTGCTGGCCTCCAAACCTCACATTTTTGTCCGATGACAAAATACGGGAACGTTTTGTTTGTTTATTTCGGCGTCCAAATCAGCAACTGAAGCTAATCCGAGTTTAAAGACAGTTTGAAGTGTTTATCTGAACGTTTTTTTACCCTGAGTGACTCGTATGTAATTCTTACGATCCACAGAGAGATTCAATTGTAGGTGATAATAATTCAATCAAATAAAAGCCCTGTTTTATTGTGATCTGGCAGCTTGTGAATAGATTCATGTTTATGCCAGAGCTCTTCTTTTGTATTCGCCGTGGCATCGTGTTGCTGTGGGTGGTGCGTTCACAGTTTGATTGGGTTTTTTTTTCTAACGACAACAACACACAAAAAACCCACAATCGCTGCGATCGAAGAGGAAACGGTGCGATGTCTACCGCGCAGTTCTGGCTCCTCTTTTCAGATCCTTTCCAGCACCGCGAGACTCCTCGCCAGCCGAGGATCAGCAGCCCGACCGGCGTGCGCGCGCGCTCGCGCTCAGCCTTCACCAAACAGAGCGGAGCTCCAGTCTGTTCCAGGCAAATATCAGCCGATCTGAGACGCAAGCGCTAATAAAAGAGACGCCTGCATGCGAGCGAGGGGTGTCAGAGAGGCTGAGCACCGTGACGGGACGCAAATTAAAGCTGTCAGCTGTCAAACATCTCGGCGCCGGTTATTTCAGAAGCTCTGCGGTTGCATTAAACTGTTGCGAAACGCATTAGGACCGGCGCTATCGTAACGCAGGAGCCGACGACAGGGGTCCTGTTGGACGTTACTGGCGCAATCAGTTGGGTAATTTCAGAGAGTTTTCGGGCCGCCAGCAGCTGCTAACGCAGGGCTTGCTTTCGGTTTCCACGTGGGTTGGATTAAGCTCCGCCCCCTGAGCTCCAGAGGAGAATTTCAAAGCATCTGTGGTGTTTGTGGTGTAAAGGTGTGAAGATGCGATCAACCTTGACCAAATTCCGCCTCTGCCTTGTCCTCATCACACCAGTTCCACCAAACTCACAGAAAGCAGAAGAAGAAGAGATCCGCGCTGACATCACGGTGACGCCTTCACGCTCCCCCGAGGTGAAACCGGCCAATCACAGACGAGCCTGACAAACGCCGCAGTCAGAAACAGTCCTGTTCAAAACTGCCAAGTGCTGAAGTTTGAATTTATCTTTAAGAAAAACGAGCAGAAACGGCTAAAAATATCCAAATAAACCCGAGCAGCGTGAATATAAATAACGTCCTAAGAAGGTGAACCTCAAACCGCAGCGTAATCCTTGTTTTTGTGTGGTTTTCTTGCTTCGTCTGACACATGCTGGCTCTCACCTTCTACTGGGACGAGTTCTCCCTCATTTAAATAACTAAACACATAAAACGCCACAACAAACAAACCACAACAGCGTGTTTAACTGCTGAGATCTGCAGCGTGTCTCCTGGACGCTCCGGGATTTTGTGTTGTTTTTTTTTTTTTTTTACTCACCCTGACGAAGTTGTCCGGGAACAGCCCCCTCCGCCCGCCCAGCTCGCCCTCCCACCATCCTCCATCGTCTCGCCGTATGTTCACGATGATGTCGCCCACCGTCAGGCTCAACTCATCGTCCTGCTGAGCCTCATAGTCGAACTCCACCACGGCCTCCACTGGGGGGGGAGAGAGGGGGGAGAGAGGGGGAGAGAGAGGGGAGATCCTTGTGTTATTACGAGCCAACAAGAGGCGGCTGAGTTTCACATCCAAACACTGACACACACTCCAGCAGGAGGGAAAACTGTTTCCACACCCTAATTGAAGGTGTCTTGTTGAGTTTACTTGTAAACAAACCCGTGTGTTTTGTTGTTTTTCCCTCTCTGGCACTCCAACAAAAGCCAAACCAAACACATAAAAACTCCACTTTCTTCCATCCGTGTTTGCTTCCTTTCATCTCCTCGTCTCTCCGTTCGCTGCCTTCCTGCGCCCGCAGACTGTTTGTTTAGCCCACCTGTACTCGCCATAAATACCCCGCAAACAAGCTGCGAGACTCGTCCCGGAAGCGGGTTTCTGAACTTTCTACCATAAACGTGCATCAAGCTGTGAGAGAATGTAAATGTTTATCATGGACGCACAGGCAGCAGTGCAGGGACGAACCAATAAAACAGTCCTCTCACTCACATACTTTAAGGAGCTTCCAGTAAACAAACCACATCCTCATTGCTCCTGTCATATCAACTTTGGCCACTAGAGGGCGCAGGCAGAGATTTAAAAGCATGAAACTCGAAAATACGTCAGCACAATGCTACGCTCACACGTCAGCCATCATGACGGACGGCTTTCGAAGTGTCGAGCGTCACGGAAATGGGAAACGATTTCTCGAACTCGCAGTCCAAAATTCAGCAGAAGACCCGGAGGGTTCGAATCACGTCATCGTCTCCACACTGGAACTTTCATCTGCCTCCTGGTGGGCTTCATCGCAGGAGCGCGAGCTGCTGGAGAGACGCTCGGAGGTCTTCAGAGTGCTGAGTGACTCTGATGCGGCGGTGATTAGGTTCTTTTGAGGATCTTCCAGCTCGGAGGAGCGACCAGAGACGACGAGTCAGAGGGGGAAACTCAGCGACTCCACTGCAGATCTGCTTCCTCACGCTGCACAGATCAAACCGTTACCTTTACATGAGGGAAGTGTGACGAATAAGTGCGGGGGAACTGAACACAATACACGGGTGACACCACTCGTTATTATTCAGAAATGTGGTTTGATGCAAGTGTGTGAAACTTGCAGAACATCGAATTATGAGTCCTGATTGGTTGCAGATATTGTTTCGTTTCCTTCCGAGTGATTTGAGATTCTGGGTTTCTGAGGCGATAAAATCTGAAATATTCTGAATTATTTATTGCTCAGGAAGAAAAAACACAGATTAGTTTCGGAGTTTATGCAGCAACACGCGACACACACACACCTTCTGTTAGCTAAACATGTCACACACACACACACACACCAGCTAACACTTCTACACATCTTGTGACTGCTTGTGTAGCTGCTAATACTTGTAAAAATGTACTGAATGTGTCCCATCATCTACAGCTTTTAACTCCACCCACACTCTAAACACACAGACACACACACACACACACAGGTTTCCATGCCTTAGGGAGGACGTTACATTGACTCACATTCATTTCCTGCAGATTTAGCTAAAAGTCACGAGGAGCTGAAACTCATATTCCTGATTCTGGCTTTAATGTGACCTTCGAAATGAATGATTTGTCCTTATAAGGACATCCAGTTTTGTCCTCGTCGGTGCGTGAGCAATTTACACACACACACACTCAATCACCAGCTACACACACACACTGGCTCATCCAGTCTAAACTGTCTTGTCTAAACTGTATGTGCAGCCAGGAGAGGGGATGCAGTGGGGGAGAAGTTGGGTTGGGTCTATAAAGGGACTTTAAGCATGTTTTTAATGCAAATGATGATGATGAGCTTCGTGTTGAAGGGAGGAAGATGGAGGCGGCGTTCGGAGTCTAAACGCCTGCTGCTCAGATGGGGAGGATCCGGCCTTGGCAGCAGATAACCACCGAGATTAGTCTCAGACGCGACAGCGACGTGGCACCGGCGCGTTCCACTCCTGCGCCGGCGTTCGGGATGCTTGTGGGGGGGGGGGAAGTGGCGAGGCCGGTCTGACGGAGGAAGAGGAAGGCTCCTCGGTAAGGAGAAGTGCTCACGGTGAGCCGATAGCTTGTGGCAGCCGTCGTGCCCGCGGCAGCGCGGCTCAGCACATCTGAGCGGCAGGACGCTGCCCGGCCGCCCACGTCCACGCCGCCGGCGAAGACGACAGCTTGTGGCTCCGCGCAGCGCCCGGGCGCAGAGACGGGTGCAGGATGACGCTGAACAGGCTGGGAAAGAATGGAGCCCAGCAGACACGATCCCAGAGACGAGATGTGTGTGACGTACCGAGCAGCATCGCATGAATCAGCTGCTGAATTTAAACGGTATCACTTCACTTTGCCCGGAGTAACTTCACAATATGTTTAAGATTCAATACTAATCCAAGTCACTCATGGGAAAAACATTGAAACTACTTTAGCTCTCATGCTAAACCTTAAGCACAAACCTTTTCTAAGCTTGAAGGCTATTGAGTCTCCTGCTACATCAAACCGCAGCTAAATAACAAGAATTTTAAAAGACGTAAAAATAATTTAAAAAATGTGTAAATCTCCCTTAAATTCAATGTAAAGAAGAAAACAAAACCTCAAATTGATGCTAATGTTCACTATTTAGCCGTTAGCATTAGCTTCAAAAGTTAAAACATTATCAGTTATATCAATTATATAAATACTTGCAATATTTATCACAATATTTAAATTTCACAACAGAATTAAGTATTTATTCACTTTCCTGTGTCTTTTACTGAATGAATTTGCAAAAGAAAACCTGAGTTAGCATTTTGAAGCCCTCCAACAGATGTAGCATTATGTGCTAATACGCCTCCATCAAACACAAACATGTGGAGCAAAGGAGGAAATCCACGTTGTGCTGAGATGAAATGAAGATAATTTCAAAGGGATTCTGAGGAGGTTTCAGAGCTCAGCTCTTTCACTTTCCCTTCTGGAAGTGAAAAAACTTTCTCTCCACTCTCTCGCTGCCAACATTGCTCTCACCACCTACACTGTAAACCCGCAAATGCATGCGCCCGTGTGGGGGTTGTCGCTGGCAGTTCTGGGAAATGCGAGTGGCGAGAATCAGGAATAGACGCCGCGCGTCGCAGGGACAGAGAGCTGGATTTCTCACCGGCCGGATGCTCGACGAGCGAGCTGGAATCCGTGCCTTTAATGTGGGAGAATCTGCTGAGGCCCGTGATCCGGTCCACGCTCGGTAGTGGGCGTGGGGGGGGGGGGGGCGCCCCCCCCCCCCCCCCCCCCCCGCCCCTGCCCCGGCCCCCGCCCGGCCCCCCCGGCGGGCTGCGGGCCAACGCCGATGTTTCACAGGCAGAGACGCGCAGCTGCTCTCGACACCGTCGCCGACTGCGACACCCAAACTCGCCCCACGAGTAAACACAGGTCCGCAGAAGTGTCAGCGGGGGGTTTGCAGAGAAGTGCAGTTTCACTCCTTATCTACACCGGCTGCAGCTGCACAAAGATGCAACCTGCTTTTCTCAGGTCCCTCGGTGTGTGTGTATGTATGTCTGTGTATGTGTGCGCTTTGACCGCTTGTGTGGGAGTTTTGTTTTGTCTGCAGGCATTCGAATATTCTGTCTCCTGTCGTGTCAAGGACTCCTGTGTGTGTGTTTTCAGGCCTTGAAACGAGCAAATGCATCACCGACGGGTGTGTGAGCGAGAGGAACTGCAGTTAATTATTGATCATTTCAGAGTAAGAAACCAAAGCAGCTCCTCTTTCCCGAGCAGGAATCCGCTTTACTGAGTGTCGTTAATAAGTCGAACAATCTGAAAGAGAAGTCCAAAGGTGAGCGAGAAAGTGAAGAAATCATTCACGTTTTTGGATTTTTTTTCATCAGAAAACAAACAAAATTGTCAGATTTTGGTTTGTGTTCTCGCTAAGCCTGTTAGGTATTTTAGTTAGCTACAGTTCGGAGTCCCAGGTGAGCACTCCGGCCCCCCGGGGCCACATTGCTGCGCGTGTTTCCCAGCATCAGCACACCTGGCTGTCACGACTGTGGCGTTATCGGGCTGCTCTCAGGTTCAGGTGTGTAGGAGCTCAGTGAGACCGACACACCTGCAGCCCTGCAGGACGCCTGATAGAGATGTTACAGTCCTGAAGGGGGACAGTCACACCATGCAGGAGTATTCTCCCACCCCCTGCCCATCCATGGGGCCAGGTAGTGAAGCTTATAAGTCAAGGAAGAAGTCAAGTCCACAACCAAGTCAACCTGAGTTAGGGGACAGCTGCCCCCCCCTCCAAAGCCCCCCAGACACTCCACATTCAAAGCAAAACATTGATAAAATCAAGTCATCTCTTCGCCCTGAGGTTCACCTCCTGCTCAGGATGCTTGTAATGCCACTTCCAGCTAATCTTCTACTTTAGTGCCACTCACTCACAGACAGTTTGCAATTAACTTGATTACAGCAGCCTATAAATGGGGCCTTTTTTGCCTCCTCCTGCCAGCTGGTAACCCTGCTCCGACAGTGTGTATAATGCGAGTGTAATTTCCCTTGAGGACCTCCATGCATTGTTTGTTTACATGCACGCTGACACGGAGCCAGCAGAAAGTGCGCGCAGAAGAAGGGCTGCAACCACCAGCCTCGCTCCTCCGCAGAGACGCGAGACAGATAAGAGCGCGCACGAGGAAAGAGGAAGTGAGAAGCCTCCTGCGTCTGACTGATTGATCACTCGACCTCTGCAACCAATTAACAGTCATGCGATGAGAGCAACAGCGCGCCGTCGTGGGAAACGATGGCGCTGGTGCGCGGAGCGAGCCGGGCCTGTTTCATCCGCGGAGCGGAGAGCCAAACAACACACTGTGACACACACACACTCACACTCACACATTCACACACACAATAGGCAGACGGCCGGAGAGTGAATGCAAACGTGTCAACATCTGCAACTCATCAATGTGACCCGCTGGCTTTGAGTTTGGCTTTTTTTACCCCTCAAATCTCACCCGCAACTCCCACGCACGCCTCTCGACTAAAGCTTCAGAAATGTGCGTCAGCAGAGAAGAACCAAGCCCCGGTGGTGCCTCTGCTAATGTATGGAGGGAGAGAAAGAGAGGAGAGGTGGGAATGAGGGGAGGAAGGGAGAGGGGGGAGGAGGAGGAGAGGAGGAGTGGGAAAGGAGAGCCCTGCATGCGCGCATCTGGAGCGGGCGTTGATTCCAGCCCGTCCAGATGCGCAGAGGGAGGCGCTGCGGGCTATTTTAGGCGCATTCTCCAAAATAAGACGCCGAAGCGACGCGTCGCATCTCACCCATTTATGTGTCCCGGCGTGCCGGCTTGCGCTCCCGCGGGCTGGTCGGCAACGGTGGAAGGAGGGAAGGGAAGGGACGGGAGGGAGGAGGTTGCTTCAGGTAGATTGTGGAGAGGAGAGGGTCTGCGCCGGACCGAGCCCCCAGCCTGCTGCTCCTCTGCTCGCGCGACGGATCCGTTAGAGCCGCGCTGAAGCGGGAGGAGCGTCGCACCGAGCCATATTCCTTCCTCTTTTTTTTCTGCGGTGACACGACAGAGGAGGCAGAGCGAGTGGCCGGAGGACGGAAAGAGATGAACGGATCTCGCTCTCTCTCTCTCTCTCTCGCTCTCTCTCTCCCTCTCTCTCTCTCTCTCTCGCTCTCTCTATCGCGCGCGCTCGCTCGCTCGCTCTCACGGTGCCTTCAGGTGCACCACGTAAACTCCCGCTTCCCCATTTGCGCTTCTAATTCCGTAAGAGGCCGCTGTGACGCACGGAGCCGCATCACAACAGATGGTGATGTGACAAGACAGGAAGTCTCACTCCTCATGTGAAATCGGAATAAACCACAAGTAAACAGATTGTTTTATTCCTTTTATAGATACAGGAAAACAATACATTATTTTGACTCCAACAAATTTCAATTTTGTACAAAAAAGGTTTAACTTTCAGAGTCATACTGCGTGTAATTTTAAGCGTCTTAATATTGGAATTTGTAAAAAAGCAAAAAATGTTGTTTTTAGACAATTAATGTTAAAAAAAAATACTGGTTTTATGCCTGCAAATCTGAATATTTGTGTTGTTTTTGCTGACGGTGTGAATATTGTGCAGCTCCTTCAACAACCATAAACTTCACCTGCTGGTTTGTTTGTATTTGTTTAGGTGGAAAGTTTCAAAGTGTCCAACAGCAAGTGAACGTAACACCAGTTTGAGCTCAGGGCCTCGCACCTGTGAATCTGTAATCTCGCGATAACTTGCTCCCACCAGGGAAAAGGGGCGCTTATGGAAGAAAATGCAGTGTGAAAGCTGGAGCTGAGTTTGTGAAGTGAAGAGGAGAGAAAAATCGGAAATCAGGCAAAAGTACAGAAAATGGAGAACAACCTGGTTCCAGCATTCACATAATAAACCTGAAGCATCTTCTGACATCGCAAAGAAGGAAAGTGGAGCTTCTCATGCAGTTTAAAACTGAACTCATCAATTTGCTTTTCACATTCATAGCATAGTACAAAGATCTGATGTTTCTTGGATGTCTCAATAAAGTTTATGGACACTCAGGTGGAGGATCTGTACAGCAGGCAGGCTGACGCAGCACACGAGAATGTGCTGGCAGCTGCAGAAAGAGGGACGAGGAGGTGATGCAGTGATAGAAGAGAGAGAGAGAGGGACAGAGATGAGGAATTTAGATATTCATTGTTGTTTCCCACCATCAGCTGTCACTCGGGCGGAGCACAGCGACAGAACAATCTGCTGCTGCTGCTGCTGCTGCACACTCACAGCGGACAGATCTGATCTGATGGACTGCGGCGCGCAGCAGCGATGCCATTCAGATGACCGCTGATTGGCTGCGTTTGCACATGCATCTCAGGTATCTGTGACGTGAGAGATGCTCCAATGACCTTGTCAAACATGTTGTGGACAAACCAGCGCGCTGACACCTGCAGAGGAACGCCTGCAGGAGGGTGTAATCATGTAATACTGTATTTATTAGATACTCAGTCAGAGCTGAAGCAAATAGTTGAAAGACATATATTTGAATCAATACTTCATAGCAAAAAGAATCGAAAGCCTGCAGGGAAATGCAGTTTAAATACTTTAAATACTTCACTGTCTTCTTCATTGCAGTTTTGCTTGCTGCCTGAGTACTTTAAAATGACAGGTTTCAATATTTGTACTGTAATACAGCTCAAGTAATACAACACTTGAGTATATAATGATTTCACGTTGTCCTGAGCACGACGCTCCTTTATATTACTTGTTTATTTCAAAATTAAGCCTTGTAACTCTGTCACTTTGACTTATCTCCTTAACGCTGTATTTGTGCTTGTTTGCAGTATTTCAGTGAGAACACAGTGAAGCTGCAGCCAGCAAAGGATAATCCAAGTTTAGCTCCAAAGTCTGCAAACAAGGACTGTTTGTGTTCGTCTGTGCAGCACCAACAGTTGGAGCGAGACCCTCGATATCGCAGGTTCAATCCCCCCCAGAGCCTGAGAACGCGTCTAAGCAGCAGAGCTCCTCAGCAACACATTCACACCGCTGCCTTCACAGTGTGATAATGTGGCCACTGATCACGCACAGCTGCCATCTGTGTCTTTGTTTTTATGAGAGGAAACATTTTATCACCCAGAGATGGGGTTAATGCTCTGCAGAGGCGAGACAAACTGTAAGGTGCGAGGGGGCCACCTGCTGGCAGAGAGCTGCGGTTGCACGACGAGCTGGGACCCTAATTACAGTTTCACCAGAGTGTAGAAGAAGAAACACGCAGATGGTGAGAGGTCTCTTGAGGGCGGACACTATTCCAGGCTCATTACTCGACTGCATGCGCGTGTTTCAGCGCTTCTGCAATGTTGCCACGCAGATGATGAATTATTCATATTAGAGACTTGTGGAAACCGTCAGTCAGAGAGGGAGCAATGAATCTTTAAAGGTGTGGTAGGAGCTCTTGGAAAAGCGGTTCCAGCAAGCTCTATTTTGAAAATACACAGCCTCTTCAGCCCAGCCCTCAAAACCACACCTTCAAAAATACATGAACGGCATGCTCAGCGTAACACTGCTGGTCACAGAGGTAGCCTACTGCTGTCATCCCGAGCCAAAGTAGGCTACAGACATG
>JAUESF010000002.1:1575095-1587087 GCA_032274765.1 Malacoctenus tetranemus | reverse complement strand
ACGCAGAGATTCGAGGCGTTTCTCCTCTTAACCTTAATTCATTCAGCTCGATGCAAGCGTCCAAACTTCTGTGGACTTCGATTTATTCTGAAGGAGAAAAAACTTCTCCGCTACTCCCAGAAGTCTGTGTGCCTTGTCCTGTGATGCAGGCCAAATCCCAGTGAGCAAACTGGCAGGGTTCGAGTTTCTTGGTATGTGTGGGAGTGGCTCGAGCGCGTACACACACTGATTAGAGAGATTCTGACCTTCAATTTCAGACACTTTCTCGCACAAAGGAATGAGCAGAGAAGCAACCGCGACTGGTGCGGATTAGAAAGGAGCTTCACACAAATTTATCGCAGGTGCAAATTAGAGGCCGATTATTCTCTGCTGCAGCTTCGCTCCTGGAACAGTTTGGGTTTTTGTTGACAATCACAGAAAAAGCAAAAAAGAGAAAGCTGATGTCTGACGGCTCCAGATGCTTTTCAGGAACGATCAAGTCAGAATCTCTCCGTCTGAAATCTTAGAGGATGTGTGAGGAAGTTGGCATGCTGATCAACGTGTTTGGCACCACACCTCCTCCTCAGTGTCAACAGATAAAACAGAGATGGCTTCACGGATGAGAGCTCCACAACGAGGAGTGTGTGGACGCCGCGAGTACACAATGACAAATCCAGGCTACGAGAACCTTCAGCGTTTTCTGCGTCATTTGAGGTGAAGTTTACATTTTCACTCTGACTCACTGGGACCCCCCCTTGCAGAGCTCTGATATGAAGCCCATCGGAGTGATGAGATCATGTGTGATTTCAAACGATTTGTGGAGGGAGCTGCCAGAACTCCAGCGCACAGCTCTTTGATCAACACCAGGCTCCCTGCTCCTCTTTTGCACCAGTCCACACGATGGCAGACGGTACAGAGAAACTACCGAGTCAATGCAAACAGTCGCTCAGTCGGTTGAACTGAAGTTGCAGAGTGGAAGCAAACAAATGCAAACAAGGTGAGGAGAGTGTCCATATGACGCTGCTAAGCCTCTCATCTCAAACCTCCCAGGTATGGAAAGCAGTTTGCATTCCCCACGCCATCGATGCGCCAAAAGAAATGAATAACACGAGGTGCAGGTGCTGCAGCTTTGCACCAATACCTTTGCTGCATTGGCATCAACCCAAAGCTCAGCTCCAGCTAACAGAGAGCGCGTCGAGCCTGGTGGGAGCAAACCGATGTGCACCGAGTCCGGAGGCCTCCGCTGAAAATGTTCCCATGTGATGTGGCATGCATGAGGCCTTCAACCCACCACCAACGTGGCGTCTGTGTGTGCCTAAAATGTAATCTGGCTTCAATGAAACAACACACATTGTTCAAGGACACAGTATCACTTATTTGGGTTCTGAAGGTCACAATACAGAGTCACAGTTGAGGGCCACAGAAATTAATTCAAACACACAAGACGGAGTTTGCACTTTTGCGCCGATGCTTCCCTCACACTGAAGACAAACACTGTTCGAGTAGGTTTTGTTACACAGCCTCAATCGAGTCGCTGATTATTCTCTAACAAATCAAACCTCAGTTATCCAGCTCATTATTTTTCAGGCCATTAAATGTTAAGTAATTTCCAGCCTGGTCACGATCACACCTCCCTTCAGCTTTCAGAGCCAAAGCTTGAGATGAGTCAGTTTATAGTATTTAATCTTATACTGGATTGATTCTCAAAGGAACGACGCACCGGCTCTGTTCAAACACATTTGAAACACTCGTGAGTTTTCTATCTACAAAACTATGATTAAAACCCCTTTTGACATAATAACCATGTTGCTGGCAGACTAATAAAAGAACCTGTTGTGCATCTACTGGACCGGTGCCTCAAATCAGTTTTCAGGTTCATAAACCAAAACTTGTAGAAACTAATTAACCAAAAGTCTCAGGTTTGTTCTAGTGGAGTTAGGTTTTCCTTGTCAGCTGTAGATGATCTGTCTTTGCTTTCATCTCGCTCGTTCCTCCCACCAGGTCACTTTAATGCTTTTCTTAAGAGAATAAAATCCTCCAGAACTCAAAGAGAACAGAGATAACTGCATAATCTGACGTGACTTCAAAACACTGTTCACTCGACTGTTTTCTATTTCACAGCATCCCACTTCCATACATCAAGAAAACACAACAGTCATAATACTCTACTTGGTTAAAATCTTTGATAGCAGCTTTAAACACTCTAACACTGCTTGTGATGGTGTGTTGTGTGCATCCAGTGCTCCTTCTCCTTTAGTGGCTGCGGTGCAGTGCATGCAGGGCCTGTGTCGTCCCCCGGTGTCAGAAGTGCGACGTGTCGGCGTCAGCTCACCTGAAGGCCCGTCCTCTGCCTCTGGGTGGTGTGTAGCCACTGTAGTAGCGTGCACGTGATGAGAAACTTCCGCCCCGTGATCGGAACCGAGCCCGCGGGAAGCCACGGTCTGTGGTGCTGATGCCTGGTCTGTTTGTTCTCTTGGCGCCCACCTGAGGATGGAAATCATCTCGTTAAAAGCCTTTTTAAAACCCACCAACGTTGACATAATGTCACTGTGATTATGCAGCATCGTGCATGTTTCATTTGATCTTGACCCGATGATTAAAAAAAGCAGAAGGAAATAAAACGTGGGAACATTTTCCACTTTGCGAACAATTATGTTGAATCCCAACAGGTCAGCGAGAAGAACATAAAAAAGGTATTTTTAAACTTGAATAGTTCAAAAGTAAAGACCGACACTGGTCTGCTACACACAAATCTCTTCCTTATGTAACAACTTCAAAAATTAAGTTTCTCAGAGAAATGTGAAGAATCTGAATTCCAACCAGTAAAAAACAGCACAGGATCCAAAGAATCTGGAGCTATCAGGAAGCGTGTGATCCTTGGACTCTGTCAGGCTGCAGTGCATTACCAACAGGCCTGAATCTGTTTAGAAAACCACTGCATGAGCTCAGGAACACTTCCAGAAACCACTCTTTTTGTGAGCCCAGCTCCCCATGCAGACCGCACTTTGAAGTCAGGAGCTTTATCATGCAAAAGAAGAAACCATATGTGAACACATGAATGTCCGAATTCTCATCGGGCGAGTGGGAAGCTCAAAAAGTCTCCTCGTCTGATGTGTTACTGAAAAGTATATGGAATATTAAACAGCGTCTGGTTTGGCTTATTTGAAATAATGCAACACAACAGCTGCACTGATCACAGCAAGATGGTTCATAGTGACTGCAGATGCTGAAGTGAACTACCTGCAGTCCACATCATCTTGGTTTTGTAAGCTAGTAAATCGATGAGGCTGCATTTTAGATTCATGAATAACTATCTTCTAATAAGACGACACTGCCGTCTTTGTCCTGACACACAGAACAGACAGTTGATTCTATGAAGGTGAAGGCAGCTGAGATGTTTGTGTGTCTTACCTTTATCTGCCTGCCTCTGAAAAGGGACTCATCCAAAGCCATGGCTGTCCTAACAGACTCTTTGTCTGCAAACTCAATATAGGCAAACCTGCAGGAAAACAAGAGCCATCATTCATTCATTCTCACTGGCACACAATGACTCACAGCTGCACCTTCCTGCTTTGTTTTAATGCAATTCTGTTTTCACACTGTTGATGTCTGTAGAGCACTGAATTGTGTTGTCCTCTCTGAATAAACCCGTCTGTTTAAAGTGTTGGTGTCTAAACTTGGAGGATCATATCCTGGATGTTTCTCTGCAGCAGCACACATGCACAAACCAGACTTTCTTGTTTACACCCACAAGAACCCTGAAGGTCTTGTGGCAAATACATTTTTTTATTTATGCAAACTAAAATATTTCTACTCATTATGTGCTGTATTCATAACACGTGCTAACAGGCCTGTCCTGCACCCACACTGCAGTGAAAACAATACAGCATCCTGATGATATTTACCCCTTGGGATGCCCTGTGTATTTGTCACAAAGAATGGTGACTCTGTTTACTGAACCGCAGCCATGAAAGTGAGCCTCCAGCTCTTCTGCCGTGGCACCATAGTCCACCTGAACACAGAGAGAGAGAGAGGAGGGTTACACGCCGAGCGCGCTGCATCACCAGCAGCAGGAATCTGTGGGAGGGATTAAAGTGACTGTGCAGGAAGAAGGTTTTGCCCTGAAGCTCGACCAGTTCACAGTTTTACAGCAGAGTAAAATGCACCGAACTCTACAGCGGCAACTCGAATTCCAGCAGCTCAATGAGCCAAACACAACAGCACAGCTAAAGTCAGTGAATTACTGCACTATGTAAGAACAAGCCCAACAGAATAAATCAGTCTATTTAAGAGCTCTGGAGCAGAGAAAGCCTGAATCCATCTATTAACTCTTGTTGTGAGACAAATAATGCAGATACCATCTAAACAGTGACTAAAGTGTTTAACATCATTCTACTGGTGTCAGAGCTTTACTCGTTTCCTGAATTGGACATTTTCCTTTATGGTGGTTTGAATTAAACCCTCAAAGAGTCGAGGAGCAGATACTTACGTTTCCAACATAAATAGATCTCCCATCTGCTTCCATCTTTTCCTCGATGGACATGATGACAGGACCAACTGCACCGAGGAGGGAGGAAAACGCAGCCGAGTGAGCAATCAACTATTAAACAATTAAAGCAAAATGTTTGAAAGTATTTTTCCAAAACAAATAAGTCAAAGAAATGTGAATCATTAACGGGGGAGATATCAGTGGTCGACTAAACAATAGAGAGAACACAGACCTGGTGGGGGGCTGAGATTCATCTGTTTCTCCACCTCGTTCTGTAGCTCCTTCAGCTTCTCGGCCTCTTCCTCCATTTCTCTCACCCGGGCTTTGATAGCCTCCAGCTCCTGGAACACAAACAGGATTTCTATGAGAGCTCCGGGTCCATCATGTGCACAACCTGCTGGAAACATCCCCAGGACGCGCAGAGATGCTAATCAGTGCTTATAAGCTTCGAAATTAAAAACACTTTCAATTACACCCTTCTGGTGAAGTAACTGTACACTGGGGAAAGGGTTTTATTTATAAAGATGTGCTGAACTCGTGCATGTAATCGTGAAGAGATGCCAAGCGTGAGCATCATTTTTGTTGCCGTGCACTGAAAAAAAATCCCGACTGTTGCTAAATTCAACAAAAAAAGAGGCTGTGTCTGGTTGGAGCTGCATGTCCTCCATATTTACTCACTGATCTCCTGCACATTTAGCTTTCTGCCACACTGCCTAAATCTGACACCGACCACTTCCATCAGATCATGACCCAGCGTTACATCGACATGCTGCGATATATGAAATTTGCAATGATTTATTCAGAGCACAGAAATTGGTACAAATTTCAACATATTGGTGATAAAATGCAACAAAAGTGTTTGACATCATGGACTTTTACCCTGCTCTTTTTAATATATTAATACTATGCAGCCAATGTGATGCAACAAAAAAAATCCACACCAGGTTCGTGGAAACAACTGAAGCAGTGATCGCAATTGGATGGGAGGACCAGAGAAAGCTTGATGCCCACAAAACCAAGCTTGTTCAAGGACTAAAATATTGCTGTGCTGAACAGTGGGACGATTGTGCCCTCGCATGGGAGCGACCCTCCTGTCTGACAGTGGTGCACTGCAGCACAGTGGGAGTCACTCCAGCTCCATCCACGGCTGCTGTCTGTGCTGACAGGGTTCGTAATGTGGAGGCTCTCTGCACAAGCGGGCGACACAGACGCAGACAGACCTGTTAAATCTTTGCCAGGGGGGAATAAAACTGCACGGTGGCATGTTAATGGAGGCAGGAGCACCGTGTGTCACCATGTGACTGACAACATCACATATCAGCTACCTTCAGGCGCATACAACGACATCGTGCATGCGAGGGGGGTGTGAGCCACAATCACGCAGGATGGGTGAAATAAGCCATCCGGCATTGACACGTTGGTGCTCCCATTTTTTTGTCGCATATTCAGCCGCGAGCCTTCGCTCCCCTCCCTTTTCTCTCCCTTTCTCCTCGCTCCTGCTGAACAGATAAGGATGCAAACCCAGCCCCTCAAATACCGCAGCCCCCTTCTGCGCCCTCGCCACAAAATCCACCTGAACACGCCGCGTGCTCGTCTGGGAATCCGCAGCAAATCTGCGGGAGATGGGAGCGACGGGAGGCTCGTCGAGCGCATCTCCATCCATCAGCCGATCACCAGCGAACACTGTCGTCTGAAATAAACGCTAAAGATGGTCAGGTGCACGGCTGCCACCTCCCCACTAGCTTTGTGAAATCCTGCTAGCTGGTTAGCCGTTGAAAAAAGACGTGCCACCACAATGCAACAAAAGCCCGGATCCGTGCACACGGACCGTCCCCGGAGCGCCGGGCCGAACCGCCGCATTCATCCCGTGACTCCGGCGGACAGGTCCGCTGGTCATTTTGGCTGCAGCGCTTGATGCCGCTGCCTGCGACAAGCTAACGTTAGCCCGCTGCTGCTGCTGCCGCCGCTTGGTCATTTGCATGTGTACGGACCGGCGCTGCAAAAGGCAGCCGCGCCGTGGTGCATTTAGAGGGAATAAAACATGTCATTACCGTCAGCAGGTCGCCTTCTCGAGGAGGTGGACTCGCACAGCGGCGGCTAATGGCGGCGGCCTCTGCTACCCTCGCCCCTAACTGTCTCCTGCATCTCCGTCTCGCATTTTTTTGCGACAAGGATCCCCCTCCTCCTCCTCCTCCAACTCTGAGAACTGCTCCCTGGCGCAGAGAAACTGGCGTCGCTGTTGCGCCAAGATGGCTGCCGACACCACGCATGTCACCACCCATTTCTACTGCACTGCGTGAACCACAATGGCGGTTAATATCGACCTGGTGATAGCAGTATCGCACACGGCATGTGACCCACGATTCCAAAGGGGAACAATTTCAACAAAATGCTGCCCCGCTCCGTCGGGCTCACTCCCAACGTGCCCCCGGTGCGTCTCGGGGCTCCCGGGGACTCTCGGGTGCTAAAACAATGCCCTTCACTTACCGGGTCCTCAATCGCGGCCTCTCCTTCTTCTAAGCCCGGTTCTTCATCACCGACACCCGGGTCTTCCAGCTCGGGATGTCCGGGGTCTGAATCTAGTAGGGATTCCTCCGCTAGTCCGTTGCCGAACTCCGCCATCGCCCTGATCCAACTGTACCGACGCGCCTCGTGGCCAAACCGACGTTGAAGGCCCCTACTCACACACGAGGGGGGTGAGAGTGAGCGGGCGGCAGAAAGAAAAAAAACGGCGGAAAACGCCGCTTAGTAAAGTTAAAATGGGGAATAAAATGCTCGCTTCAGTTCCGGCCACTACTCAAACAGCGTAAGACGATCAACAAGGACTGCTGTTTCACTCTACCGTCAGGAAGGGGTCCTGAATGGCGTCAGAGAATCTAGTTTATTTACTTAAATGTGTATATAAAAAAGGCGAGGACTCTACGCGAGAGCGGCGGCGTCCCTTCAGTTCAGAAATGGAAGCCGGGGGCGGAGTCATGTACCACTGCGGGCGCAAAAGTCGCAATCCCATTGGTCTGTGCCTCACTCAGGGCGGGCCCTACTAGAGTCTGCTGCGCTCCTATTGGACGATAATACAGGACATTCCGGCTTCCAAATCGCATGTGTGGCTTTAATTGGATTAGCTTGTCGTCAATCATATCTTGATCACTCAAAAGAAAGCTGCAAAGCCAATTGTTCAAGCAAATTAATAATGCCATATAAATTGTCTTCTCCCAGAGTGACCTTTAGTGACCTTTGGCGAAAATTTTTCATTGATGAAACCTCAATTTATCCCCGACTTTCAGTCTCTATACGTAAGTGTTCATGTGGAGACTAAACTGTCCTGTGAAAAAACAGCTAAACAGCATCATGTCCCCTCTGAGAGCTCAGTGAGAATAGACTTTGCAGTCACTTCAGTCTAGACACAATTCATCAGAGTCCTGTACAACCCAGCTTTGTATTTCACTGAGATACTTCCTGTTTTACTTTCTTTCTTTTTTTTTTTTTTTTCACTTTAGAGAGGTTTTTATCTCACATTCTGTGTTCAGAACAGGTTTTAGAAGTCGGTTTGAGCTTAGCTTGGTTATATTGACAGCTTTTTTCAAAAGGTGGGGTTTACACTTGCATCAACCCAGTCCATTTCTGGAAGTGTGAATATCACCATCCACCCCCTAACGCATGCCAAATGTCGCCTGTGATGCAATTTGAATAAAGTTTGAAAGAAGTCGAAACACAGTGCAGAGAAAAGATTTCCATTGAGATAACAATGTGAGTTATGAGCTTCAGAAGAGCCCAGTTCCTGCAGCAGATTCATCAATCTTTCAGCTCGAGGATTTCCTGTTCGCTATGTTAAAAAGCAGCTTGTGTGTTATTAGCTTATAAAAACACCACATCAACTCAAAACGCACTGTTATGTTGGAGGTTCAAGACGAATAGAACAGAAGCACTTTCACATGACCTTTTCTCCACATGAAAAATTGCCATGTAAAGTTAAAACATCTTCAAATTCATGCAAAAGTCTGAAATTTTATATTTTAAAAGTTGAATCAATGAGAGAGTTTAGCTGCAGCTGCTCTACTTACTGTGTCACCTAATAAAGTAACCAGGAAGTATATAAAAAAACTTTCTTTAAAAGTTCTCAATGTGCAACAGGGACTCTGATCGTCACAGGAAAAAATTCTTTATGAACAAATATGAGCTGTGAGAGCAAAGCGAGTCATAAACAGCCACATCTGGCAGCAATCAGACAAATCCTCTTTGTAGTTCAACTGATTTTATTTCTTTTTCTGTATATCAAAGAAAGCATAATGGAGACCAAACACAAAAAAGGCAGGTACAAGTGAGGAGGAAAAATAAGCTTAATCAAAAATCTAACAATTCATAACAACACTGCCACTATCATTGTTCAATATTCAGAGGAATACCATACTCTTTTTGAGCAGAGGTGGCGTTTAAAACCATTATGGATCAATAATAATCAAAAACAGTGATGAGTAGTAATAATAAATCGTATAAGTAGTAGTACAGTTATAACAATAGTGATAATCAAAGTGACAATGAAACGTAAGAGAATAAAAAGCAGATCTCCATAAAAACGTATCTAGTTTGGACAGTGCAACACCGTGTCTGTGTGTGTGTGTGTGTGTAGATGTGTATGTGTAGATGTGTGTGTGTGTGTGTGTGTGTGTGTGTAATCCCAGTCTTGAGGTTGAAGCACTCCAGTCCTTTGCTTTGCACACAAGATACAGTATCTGATAGGAGTACAAAGGACTTCAATGTTGCTCTCCTCGTTTCCAGACCAGTCCGAGTGACTCCTAATCTTGTGGCGATGGCTGTCTGTGTTGATTTGAAATGTCTGTAGCTTGTGCAAAAATTGTGGACTAGTGCAAGTGTCAAGCCGTGGGATGTCCTTTACAGTTTGCATTTACGAAACACCTCTCCTGCTCTCTGTCGACCTAAAGATTGCTTTTTGGTTTTTGAATGACAGAAAGCAAAGGGAGGATTACTTTGGAATATCAGTTATTTTGTTATATATTTCTTTACAAAAGTTCATGTTTTAGTTTTGCATTTTTGTTAAAACTATCAATAGTAACATTAATATACAACTTAAATTGAAGGAAAACATCTTTAGTATGTTATGTGTCCTTCAACACAGCACCATCTTATTAGCTCTCAGTCAAAACATTTTAAATTTTCTTAATTTTTGCGTCTCTAGATCTGAGTATCCATTCGTCCCTTAAGGATACTGGTAAATACCCCACTGTCTCCCTTGTCATAGATTCTAGATGTTGGGTCTCGTTTCACAGCTCGTACACGACCGGATTCGACAACTCTGCTTCAAAAACTGAACTAAACAGGGGGAAAAAAAAACAAACACAGGAAACACATTTTCAAGCCCTCTTCGCTCTCTCGTCGACACGTTTTGGCTCTTTGACCTAAGTGAAAATCTGCGCTGCCAGTTTTTAAAATTGCTTGTATCGTCATCCGTAGAAATATTGACATACATAAATGGGTATTTAAATCTACTGTCTGGTACACAGTATTCATGGCAAAAGAAGCTGTTAGGAAATCAGCCTGACCCTCCGAGCCGCGTGGGGGTGACAAGAATTCACCTACATTGTACGAGGATCACCTGGGCTTCCGTTTCCATCCCTGGCGGTGTTTCCTCTTAAGGCTGTCACATCTCTAACACACCTGCAGCGGTGCAAAGCCATTCTCTTACCCAACAAGTCTGAAGAGCTGTTTTCCAAAATGAAATGCACATTTGAGAAGAAAGTAGAAAGGAAGAAAAAAAGTCGCAAAAAAAAAAAAAACGACTGGAAGTTTTAAATTTGTGGCCAAAAGAAGGCATACAATGTTTTTCCAGACAATATTTGTTTTGTTTTCATTGTTTTTCCACCACATTCAGAGATTTCCCCCCAAAATTTATTGTAAAAGCACTTTGGAACCAAGCTCTTCAGGTTTTCTTAATCCAGATCAAACGTTTGCACAAGATGCACTCTCCTAAAGCGTTTCCCATCCGATTAGCAAAAATCAATTGATTTCACGTGATTTATATCAAGGCATCCAACATGCAGCTTGGTATCTTTCCATAGAAAGACGCCTGCATCCGAACGCTTAAAAACATCTCAAAAACAATGTAAAATGTGTCAAAGTGCGGTATGCCAAAGATTCTACTTTCCTCCGCCTCTTTCAGCGCTATTTGGATTGTCATGAAAAGATGAATGTGAATAACAGGGACAAATCAACAGCCCTAATTCTCTCAAGTACCTCTTGAAGATCCCAAAATCAGAAGACACAAAACTCTTCAGGTCACACTCCTGCAGCAAACAAAAGGTGGACAGTCAACACAGCATCTTCCTCTCCCAAACGTTTCAGTCCAGTCGTATCACAACCTTTACGCTCAAGGTGAAAGTAGGCATGATGAACAAAAAGAAAACAAAAATCCACAGGAGCAAATTAGGAGTTAATAACATACTTGTTATGGTCGTATCCCAAAAAGTGTTTCCGGGCCACACGGGGCCGCTGCCAAAAAGGAAACGCTTGCATCAGTCTTAAGGGGGTGGAACAGCTCAAGCATGGCGAGTTGAGTGTCTTTACAAATTATAGGAAGTTTTAGAAGTTAGGTAATACATGACCACAGGGTTAGGACCAAAATGTATGGAGAAAGTGTGTGGGGAATCAGGGGGGACTTTCTGAGTGTTTCACCACCCATCAGACAGCGTCACGTGTCGAGCAGCACAGAAAGAGTCTGCTGATCCATCTGATTTCTGGTGAACTTTACTGATTAACGGACATCAAGTCAGTGAAGGTGGAGCAGAGGGGGAGCGGATGCAGGGAGGCAGCCAACGCCGAAAACTAAACCAAGTTAGCTTCCGAGGATTAGTGCTCAAATTCATTAAAATCTGAGGAGCCCAAATGGGTCCAACAAGTCAGTGTGCAGACCAATCCTGATCTGAGTCTTTAACTGTTGCTGGTGGCCGTCGCTGGAGGCAAATCGATACCCATCTCAGCCCCAGAGCCGGAGCTGGGGCTGGTGACTGTAGTGGAAAGAGACACCGGTGTACCCGAGGCAGCGCTGCTGGGTCCACCGTTCCCACTGCCGCTCTTGTTGACGAGGGCCATCGGCTGGCCAAAGTTAGTGGTTCTCAGGGTGGCCAGGTGACGTGGGGAGAAGACGTGGGCTCTTGCCGCTGCCCGGGACTCGAAGGAGACGTTACAGGCATCGCAGCGCCCCGTCAGGGTCTCCTTCGGGACCGGCTGGCCGGCCACCGGGGAAGCTGGAGGCTCGGTGACGGTGAGCTGGACCGGCTTGGGCAGGATGGGCCGGTTGGCTTTGAGAGCGCTGTACTGCAGGTAGCTTCCTGAGCTCGTGTCCACCTTCCCACCTGACAGAGGAGACTGAGCAGCCAGGGTGGAGCAGGAGAGAGAGAGAGAGAGAGAGAGAGAGAGAGAGAGAGAGAGAGGGACAGAGCGAGAGAGAGAGAAGCAGAAGTGATGCAAACAGGTTGATTTCAATAGTGGAAAATTTCTTCTGGAAAAGTC
>JAUESF010000002.1:1515303-1528938 GCA_032274765.1 Malacoctenus tetranemus | reverse complement strand
CTCACACTCACACTCACACACACACACACACACACACACACACACACACACACACACACACACACACACACACACTCTCTTCAGAAATCAGATTTGGGAGCTGTGAAGAATAAATGCATGAAGGGTTGAAAAACGAGGCCTGTCTAATCATTCAATTAGGATCCAAGGCAGATGGTCCGGACACACACACACACACACACACACACACACACACACCCTTGGTACTGTTGCTGTAAGCTGACCCTGTATTTGTCTCTCAGTAGCTTCGCCTCGTTTCGGAGCCTTAATGAGACACGTTATCACCTGGATGCTGTTTTACCTGTTCCGGTCAATTTGGATCTGGTGGTTAAAGTTTTCTCATATGGTTCGGTGTGTTTAGGGTTAACGATGGAGATTAATCTGGGGTAACATGAGGGGTGACGTTGGGTTGAGTTTGTGGTTATTGTGTGAGTTGAGGGTGAAGTTTGCATCAACGTTCGGAGGCCAAACCTGCTTTTCTTCCTGGCTGGTTACGATTGTCCTCACCTCTTGTTCCCGTCCTCTTCCTGTATTTGTGAGGACCTTCTGTCCTTCCACATCTCTCCAATCACGTCACTGCGTCGGTTGTGATGAAGCTCGTTGGCCTGAATCAGCCGTCCTGTGAGGTGTCTCAGTGTTTTTGGCTGCTGAAGTTGAGCCTGTGGCAGATTTTGGGACGCTGCTGTCTGTCTTTCTGTCCGTCCGTCTTCTTCCTGCTGGCCTGTTGTGACTGCAGCCAGCCAGCAGCGAGACGTTCCCTCCGTCTCCTCGCATTTCCTTTTGCGGCCTGTTGTTGGTGCTGTGACAACTTTTTTTGGAATGACGTCAGCGTTGAACCCGAGTGGATCAGGTGTGACGGCGCTCTATCAGGTCGCTCAGAGTCGCCCGGCCTGATTGCGTCCTTTTCAAACGTCTAAGTGATGAGCGAGGTGAAGGAGCCGTTTGTCCTGGCGGTGGCGGCGAGAACGGCGTCTTAGAGGGCGTAATCATCCCGTTCAATCACGGCTCCGTCCCTCAGAGACACTCCAGGCGCTCGAATCAAACGTGCCTCATGTCATCACTGCAGGATCGTGTGTGTTTTACAGTCAGGACGGCGCCACTTGAACATCATCGACACTGACGACAAACTGTTTCATGTATTCAAAGTGCTCAGCCTCACACTGAGCATGCTCAGTGTCGCCCGCTGACGTTAGACACAAGCAGAAACAACACAGAGATCATGCAACAGCTGGATTTGATGATGTGTTCTTTGAGTGCCTGAAACTGACACCTTAAATCGTTTTAATGTTCAGTTTCTGTGATCAAAAAACAACCAAAATGTCTCATTAGTTCTTCTGCTCAAGACACACACACACACACACACACACACACACACACACACACACACACACACTGACTGTGAGGACCTCCACCAGGACCTAAATCCACCGGTGTTGGTGGAGGCCAAACATTGAGCTGGAAACGTTTGGGTGTTGGCTGAGGTGACGTTTTGAGGGCGGCGGGCGGATCGATGAGCAGGTCTGTCCTTCTGTGTGCAGCTGGTGTACTGGGCCAGTCAGCAGCAGGATCAGGATGAGAAGATGGCTGGCTGTGTGTTTCCAATGGGACCAGAGAGCTTTCAGCGCTTCACGCCGGACTCCCTGGCAGCCATCGAGCAGCGCATCGCCCAGGAGGAGGCCCGGCGCAGCAAACACTACCAGGAGGTACACACACACACACACACACACACACACACGGGACACGTGGATAAGCCACACTGTCATCAGCATAACGTTGTATTTTCGTGTCACAATGCTTCTGAAATCTTTCACAGACGTGAATTGAAATGGGTCCCAGTGTGGAGCCCTGAGGGACACCTTCAGTTATAATTCACATTCATTACATTTGATCTGGGTTTAATTAGCAGCCGTGGGAAACATGTGAAAACAGGTGTCACATGTCCTCAGAGTGTCCTCAGAGTGTCCTCAGAGTGTCCTCAGAGTGTCCTCAGAATGTCCTCAGAGTGTCCTCTCAGAGTTTCTGGCTGTGTTGGTTTCAGGACCTGGGCGACGTGGAGCTCCTCCGGCCCCGGCCCGACCTGGAGGCTGGAAAACCACTGCCGCGCATCTTCGCCGACATCCCATCGCATCTGGTGGGCGTTCCCCTGGAGGACATCGACCCGTACTACTTCAAAGACCACAGGGTGGGTGAGACGGGGGAGACCGGGGCGAGGCTACAGAGCCGAGCACAGACCGGGCAACAAATACCCAACATACCAAATGAAACCCCCTCGACCCGTTTCTGAGGGGAAGGACATGAGGTCCGGTGGGTTCCTGGTAAACATGTTTGTTTGTTGTGCTTTTCTCACAGACCTTCATAGTCCTGAACAAAGGGAAGGCCATCTTCCGCTTCAGTGCCACATCAGCCCTCTACATCTTCAGCCCGTTCCACCCCATCCGCAGGATCGCCATCAAGATCCTCGTCCACTCATATCCTGAAACACTCTGCTCTGTGTGTGTGTGTGTGTGTGTACGCGTGTGCGCGCACTGCATCATGACGTCCGTGTGATCTGCAGGCTGTCGGCTGCAGGCGGGTCAGAGGTCAGTCGCAGGGCAGCTTGCAGCGGCCCTCTGTGGGTCTCTCAGCGTGTTTGCCGATGGCGACGTGCACAAAACAACACAAACAAACAGACACACGCGTCCCGGAAGGTCGGCCGAGCCTCGCCGTTGTTTACGGTCCGTGGTCACGCGAAACGTTTGATGTGGGAGAGCGTTTGAGTTCACAGCGACGCCGAAACAAAACGCTGAGAGAACGCACAGCAGTGCAGTAAAAGGGACAGTACGCCTATTTCACTTTGACATTCACGTCACTGACTGACTTGTCATCAATGCCTCGATCCGGATGAACTTTGACCTCTGTGTGATGTGGTCATGTGTTTAATTTGATGAGTTTCATCAAGACCACAGACGCAAAAACAGGGAGTAGCTCGCGTTTGAGTACCAGGACCACAAGTCCCTACCCAGCAAAATCATAAAATGACCCGACAAAACATCATTGTGTGTGTATGTGTGTGTGTGTGTGTGTGTGTGTGTGTGTGTGTGTGTGTGTGTGTGTTACCTGTGTCCTGCCACCTTCCTTCGTGAGTTGTTAATCAGGGTGAAACGAGCCTTTAAATCCTTCCGTCGGCCCCCGGTTCGACGGCCCCTCGTGCAGCTGCAGCCTCGCTGTGCGTGTGACAGATAGCAGCTTTTATCACCGTGAGACGGCCGCCAAAAATGGAGGAGCAACGCAAACATAATGCTAATAACCTCCATTCATTAATGCTAACGTGTTGGTGTTATTAAGCAGAAATCATTATTAATTAGTTTTTTTGTACGATCCAGCAGCACATTCATCACAACACATTTGTCTCACAGGGTGTTAGTCATCGCTATCACTTTGCTAACGCTCATTTCTCCCTGCATCCCGCGAGTTCACGCCGCCGCCGCTGGATGAGCTCCAGGCTGGAGTCCGAGCGAGGGCTCGTATTTCTCACTCAGATATTATCTTCAGCTGTCTGTCCAGCCATAAACACCCACTGTAAATATTAGCCAGCCTGCCAGCAGGTGACACACACACACACACACACACACACACACACACACACACACACACACACAGATTGTTACTGTAATCTGTGGATCTGTGTTACAGATTGACCTCTGACCTCTGCAGCAGAACACACTCACACACACTCTTGTGTGTGTTCTGCTGCAGACTCACACACATTTACACACTTTGCCAGGTGAACATTAAACCCTCAGGCTTTATGACCTTTGAAATCTTTGAAGGCTGTAATTAAAATGCAATAAGAGTAGAAATATACAGAGAATCACTCACAAACAGTAAACAAATGGAGGGTGTTGTTTTGCCGTTATCGTACTTTTTCCATTCTGTGTTTTGCTCTGTTGATTGGCTGACTAATGGGCGTGGCCTGTCTACTCCACCATCCAACTGATGGACAGTTTTCAGGTTTCTGAAGCTCAGACACAAACTTGCCTTGTAGCTGTTCTCAGAACTAATTTTGGCCCTCCTGTGGTTCCATACCACCCAGAAGGAAACAGGAACGAGTCAGGACCAAACTGGGGCGGGGCCGATGATTTAACCCCGCCCACCCAAGCCAGCAGGGCCGTGTCCTCTATGTCCAGGGGAAACCAGTGGCCCCTCTGAAGCTTTGCCCCCAACTTGTTGAGCTCCGCCCACTTACGCCGGCGTCCTCCTGTGGCTCCAGATGCCCAGTGAACTTGACAGATATTACTTCACACCCAAAACTCAACTCCCCCCAACACACACACACACACACACACACACACGCACACACGCCTCTATTTTTACCGTGTGAGGCGGCTGCTGGTGCAGAGTGATGTCGGGCCGGCGGACACGCCGCTGTTGTCGGGGGGGATAAGTGGGTGAAGAGGTCGTCGGTGGAGGTGTGGCGCCGCCGAGGTGTGGCGAGCAGGCGTCCTCTCCGTGCTGAGTGTGTGCGTACGATGTAAAGGGCCACAACACAAACATCAGAAGGCGTGTGTGTCATGATGTCAGCGTCCGAGTTGTGGCGCTGAAGTGGAGTTTTAGTGTTTGTGTGCGATCGAGTGTTTTCTGGATCCGAGCCCGACCGCGCTGGCGCCACTATGACAAGCTGTGGTGTGAGGTGGACACACACACACACACACACACACACACACACACACACACACACACACACACACAAGCAGGACTGTGTGTTTTCTTTCTCTGCTGATTAAAGTCAACACTCCTGAAGCTGCAGCGCCATGTTGGATTACATTTCCCAGAGGGCTTTGCTCTCCAGGATGCGTGTTGGGTTTGGCGTCCCGCGAGGTTTCACTCAGGGACCCCAAAGCTGCACGCCAGCCGCCGGCTGCGGTGTGGTTGTGTTTAATTGCCGCAGTCAAGTGTGTCGATAATTCCCCGGCTTTGTGTGTCCGTTGTTGTGTGTTTTGTGTGTCTGTGCACCGACTCACACACAACAGAGCTGTTTTTAAGGCGCCTTAAAGACCCACTCGGCCGTCACGAGTGGCGTGCGACACTCGGCTGTTTCCTGGGAGATGAAACAGCAGCAGCTTCTTCACCGTCGTTCAACAACACGACCGAAAACACGGCAGCGGTAGGTCACAGCGCCACCGTCTGGATAGCAGAAGAAGAAGAGATGGTGTTGGATTGGAGGCGGGGGGACGGGTCCTGCTGAGGGTGTGGGAGGTGTAATCAGATTACCTGTACGGTGGCCTGGGAGGTCCATAACAGCAGGACTATCATTAGGGCATAATTAGCTGTTGGCCCCGTTGCAGCGGCTGCAGCACGGCGACGGCGGCAGCGGCGCTGGGGGGGACGTCGGCGCTGTTTGTCAGTGTGTAACGGTATTATCTCGCCGCCTGCGACATCATTACAGCCGGCGCTCAATCAACAATTAGCCCGCCGCTCAAACAACTTTCAGCTGGAGTTTGGGCCGCGCTCACGCTGCGACTATGTTCCCTCCGCCAAATTACAATCATTATGATTCATTTATAGCTCTGATTGACAGCCGAGCGCCGTTTCAGCAGGTCCCTCCCGCCCGGGCTCGCGTGGTGAGCGCGCGGCTCGCAGGTGGAGGTGATATTTAACGCGTATCGCTGCCTTCTGACAGTTGGGAGAAGTTGCTGCTCCCTATTATATGATGATTAGCTGAGAGTGGCCCTTCCTCCCGCCGGCGCCGGTAATGGCATATTAATTTGCTGTATTGAAGGTGGCAGGTGTCGGAGGGGGAGCGCGGGAACGCGCGCGCCGACGCCGCGCAGCCTCTTCGTCTTCATTTAAGCCTGATGGGAAATCAGAGGCCGCGGTGACGTCACAGCGCCTCACTGCCGCCTGCTGCTGATCGTGATTCACCCACTCGATAGTCTGTTTGTTCTTTGCTCCTTTCAGAATAAAATACTTTTTTTAATCAGCGAAAGGGCCGAGGAACCGCCCTGTGCTTTTATTCTGAAAGCTGATTTTGTAAGGTATGTTGATGAGAGTGGGCGTGTCCTCTCCTCTTCAACCAATCGGAGAGGAGGCGTGTCTCTGCCTGTTCGGTTGTGACCGACTTGATGAGCCTCCTCCTTCCTTAACCTGCTCACCTTGTTCAGCCTCTTCATCATGTGCACCATCCTCACCAACTGCTGCTTCATGGCCATGTCGGAGCCGGCCAACTGGGCCAAGTACCTGGAGTGAGTACACCTGAACACACCTACACACACCTGAACACACCTGCATGCACCTGAACACACCTGCAATCACTTACACACATCTGCATACACCTTCACACACACCTGCACACCTGTCCCGTGGGCTGACGTGACAGGCGGCGTGCGCTGTCTGTCCGTGTCTGCTCGGTCGGACAGACTCTGCTGGGGTCAGACTTGTTTCTGGGGACAGGATGAATAAATGAAGGATGTTTGGTGGAAGTTTGATTAATATTTATTCTGCTGCTCCCTCTCACTCCTGCCTTCTCCTCCTTCTCCTCCTCGCCACTCACATTCACCTCATTTTAACCATTCGTCCCTCTTCCTTCTTTTATCCTATTTCTTGAATACTTTCCTCCACCCCCGCCCCCCCACAGGTACACCTTCACAGGGATCTACACCTTCGAGTCCCTCATTAAGATCCTGGCTCGGGGCTTCTGTGTGGGACCCTTCACTTTCCTGAGGGACCCCTGGAACTGGCTCGACTTCAGTGTCATCGTCATGGCGTGAGTCTCTCACGTGCACGCGCACACACGCATGCACAGTCATGTCAAACAGTTGCAGAGCTGCTGTCTCTCTGTTTCCTGCTCAATGAACCCTCTGTTAGCTTTAGCATTAGCAGAAGTTGATATACTCACAGTTGCTACTTTACAGAACTCTTGTTTGACTTCCTCTGAAAGAGGTTTTACTTCCAAGTAACATTAGAAACAACCAAGATCAGTCATGATGAGGACAGGACGCACTGAGGGACACTTCCAGTGTTTCCAGTAACTCCACTACGTTTTAAACAAGGAGAAACTCTGCTCCAATAGTAGATTTGAAGTTTTGCTTCCTGTAAGTTTTGAGGGAAACAGCAGCAGAGGAGCTGGGAGTGAGAGCCAATAATCCGATGGGAGCAGCAGACAGCAGTGTGACTGCTCTGCTGTGCTCCTGATGGGATTAACGCAGTGGAATTAAGACTACAGGCCGACGCTCGGACCACCGCCGCCGCTCTGGCAGAGTGAGGCGTCTCGTTTCTGCTGCTGAAGCAGAAGTGTTTGTGTGAACGTCGGACACATCTGCAGTGTCAGGAGAAAGTTTTAGGCTCATTCTGCCGTTCGACCGAAACCACTCAGACCCACGAAGGAAAGAAAGGAAGAAGGAAGGAAAGAAGGAAAGCCTCAGAGTCAAACTGTCACCAGCTGACGTCATGAGCAGAAACCGAGCGGAGCTCCGATGAGAGAGCGGGGGGCGGGGGGGACCAAGTGGAGCTCATTGGGGAGAGGACAGGGGAGGACGGGAGAGGACAGGAGAGGTGGACACGGGTCGGCAACAAGAGATGGAAAAACTCGGAGACAAACTTGAAGCTGATAAGAAAACAGACAAACATGATGAACATTGAACGCCGTCCATCAGGTGAAAGACGTCAGGGCAGGACGCATCTGATCACACAGGAGAAGTTCAGGGGCAACAAGACACACTGTGAGTTTCAAAATAAAACAGGAAACTGACAAGACAGAAACTGTGCACTGTGACAGGAGAAAGACCGGCGGACCCCCGTCTACTCTCTGATTTGCCCAAAACATTACAGAGAAGCCAAACATCAGTGGCCACGCCCACTCTACGCAGCATACAAAGGCAGCAGCCTTCAAAATAAAATCACGGACAAGCTCTCCTCCAGACTGCCGGCCCGGGCGCTTCGTTTGGAGAGCACCGGTGGGCGTCGCGTCCTCTTTGCTAATTGAGTGACTGATGGAGGACGCTGGCCGTTAGGTTCGGTTTGCAGTCAGGCAGCGATCAATCAACGTGCCGGCGAGCGGCGGGCGGAAGATGAACGATCGGAGCGGGCCAATCGGATCGATGGCTGACCCCGAGGCTCGCGTGGCGCCGTAATAAAGAGCTGTCAGCTGCGCCGCGGGCCGCTCGCTGAGTTATAAGGTTTTAATGAAGGTGCCCCCCGATGGTGGGACGCCACATCTGCACGCTTACATAATACGACCCCGAGGACCCGCCGCCGCCGCCGCCCCGAGAGGCAGGAGTGGCGCCGGGTAAAGGACGAATCCGCCGTTAACCCTGGGAGCACTTAAATAACGGGGGTGTGCTTTAGATCGCCACCTCGTTACCATGGTAACAGCTGCTCGGGGTGAGACGATACCGGACCACCCAAACACGGAGCTCCGTGTTCACTTACAAGTGAACCGTGGTGCAGTTTGTTTCCGGTGTGAACGGCGCACAGACCACCTGGAAAAACCTGCTCAGCGCTTTTATTTTGAAGGCTCCTGTTATTGTGTGCTGGTGACTGCGGATGCGTCCGCCAGCGTTTGGCTTCACTGTGATGTTTCAGCCAATCAGAGGCGAGACGGGTGGTCCAGGGAGGAAGGTTGAAGCAGCACGCACGGACCCACACACGCATGCACGAACGCACACTTTGAGCCACAAGGTGTCTGTCCTTGACCTGTGGGCCGTTCTGTGGTCAGATGGATCTTTAGCAGGACAGGGACACATAAGTCACCTCTACACACACACACACACACACACACACACACACACACACACACACACACACACACACACACAAACATGCCAAGGATGAAGAACATGTTAAGTGAAAATGAGGTCACACACAAAAAAAAAATTCACACATGAAAGTAAACACACACCACACACACCGCCCCTGACACCTCACCCTGTGTGCCGGCCGTTATTAAACGCAGAGCGATGGTCAGTAAATGACACACACACATGCGCACGCACGCACTCATTCACACACACAGACACACACACACACACACACACAAACACACACACACACACACAGGATATCTGATTAACGCTCACCCAGCCTCCCACTGTGTTGGTGTTGTCATGGTAACCAGGTCCCTCAGACGCCGCCTGTCTGACTGGTGCGGCTGTAGCGAAGTGTTACACACTCACTGCAGCTAGCAGCGCAGTGAGAGACAGCAGCTCTGCAACGTGTGATTCATGATAAACAATTATTTCAAGAATCATAAGTTGTGACATCCTTAGAGACAGTTTTGCAAAGGAACTTCAACCAAATGCAGCAAATGAAAAATGACTGAACGTTCATTGAAACACTGAATCAAAAAGAGGTAAAATAATGAAGTTTTAGGATAAAATAAAATGAATTGAAGGAAAAAGTCAAACAGAAATAAAAGATGTGTAAAAACAAGTGCTGAATAAAAGCCAGAGGCTGAGTCTGGGTGTAGATGTAGGAGACACAGTGGGACTGTGTCCCTGCAGTATGAAGAGTCTCCACTGGACCCCCCCCCCCCAAGTAATTCAATCAGCCCGCCAGTCAACGCCGCTGAAATATGAGCCGTAATGGAGGGCCGTTAGCAGCGCGTATCACATGACTCGCTCTGACTTGGATTTAGGAAGCGAAGGGGGGGGGAGCAAAATGGTGGTCGTCGCCTGGCGTATCTCCAGCTGTCTCGGCCTTGTTTGATTGGATCTGAGGACATCTGTGGCTCCGCCCCTGATCTCAAGGCGGAGTTTACTAACCTTTATTTGATGTTGAATAGACAAAGTCTAAAGCTTCTGGTCATGTTCTTAGGCAGCAACACGGCATCAAATACCACAGCTGAAGTTCTGTTGGTCACAGAGGTCATTTTAGAATCAGAGTATTTGTCATTTTTTCAGTATTTATAGTTTTTATAATAATTTTTCTGTTCAATTCAAATAACCCAGAAAAAAATTAAGCTACACATTTTCTTTAAGAAAAGAACTGAATGAGAAAACACGTGTGTGATTGTGGGATTTGGTGTTTACTTTGAAATGACAATGATGTTTTCAGACTTTTCTGTGCTTTGTCTTCTTCTGTTGTATGTTGACAACCTCCACACTGCCCCCTACAGGCTGTTAACAGAGTTTATCAAAGTAGGGAACCTGCAGGCGCTGAGAACCTTTAGAGTGCTGAGAGCCCTGAAAACTATCTCAGTCATCCCAGGTAAGGCCTCACCACCATTAGGGGGCGACAAACGGTGGCAACAAGGTCATGTTGACAAAAGAAAGTCGTCATCGTAACTTTGGTCTTGAGCGCCCTCTCCTGTTCACCCCGTGTCTTCACCTGTGGGTCTGAACGCGCCATCAGCAGATCTGCATCAAACAAACAGGCGAAGGAAAAGTCTGATCGAACTGAACCCGAGATGGTACACCGAAGAGAACATGCTAACATGCTAACAAAGAGTCAATGCTAACATGCTAACGGCACAGCAAGAGTTATTTGTTGAGTTAAAGCTGCAGCTCATCTTTTTGTTGTGCAGAAACACAGACGTGATTTATTACAGGAGACTTCTGTTTGTTTTGGGCACATTTGTGTTGGATGTGTGTGTTTGTGTCAGATGTGTGTGTTTGTGTTGGCTGTGTGTGTATCTGACAGCTGTCTCTTCCTTAACCTGAGCTGTCTGTCAGAGGTCCAGTTATTCAGTAGGTTCATTGTTTGATTCACCAAACATTACGGTGAAGCCAAACTTCACCACATGTGCTCAGTGGCGCCCCCCTGTGGGGTGTGGCGTGATGAGCTGCAGCTTTATCTCACTGATGGTTCGACTACACCAAGTAAAAAGTCACCTTAAAATGATGCGATGGTCGCACAGAAGCGTTTTTCTTCCGGTTGCATCTCGGTGAAAAGTTTGGACCATCTGACTTCTCCTACTGCGGCCCGCCGGCCGACCTTTGGGCCCCGTATCTCTGCGTCCGTCTCCTCCCGTGTCCTTCGCTGTGTCACGCCCTTCTGTGTGTGTCTGTTCTTGTGTGGTGTCTCCGCCTCGTTGCAGATATGTGACTGAGTTTGTGGACCTGGGTAATGTGTCAGCCTTAAGGACGTTCAGGGTGCTGCGAGCGCTCAAAACCATCTCTGTCATCCCAGGTGAGAACACACAGCGTCGGGGTGCGGCGAACAAACGCACCCCTCGCCGGCCCGAGCCCGCCGGGAGCTCTGAGTGGCTGTTTGATTCCTCCTCCTGCACACGCCGCCATGCTGCAGGTGTGCAGGAGGATGTCTGCCTGTTTCTGAGTGGACAACAGAGGCTGAGCGATCAACTTCAAACTGCACTAAACTGTTTCAAAGTTTATCCAATCAACTTTCTCCAAAGGGAGATGAAGAGTCCTTAACAATATATATATATTTAAGCATTAAGTTCCTGTAAATAAACTGTCAGATTAAAATCCTCAAAACACATTTGTATTTTATTGTGAAAAAATTCCAGTTTTTGAAAGAAGAGTTGAAAGCATTTATGAAGAATCAACCTGCAGGCTACTTTAAAAAGCAAAGTCTCACCGTGAGTGAAAATGACTGAATATCCCTGTCAGGAGTGTGTGGGGGACAGCAGGGCGTCCTCCGCCCACCACGCCTTTTTAGTATTAGGACACAGGCGGTGGTTCAGGCTCAGACCTGACTGTACCTACTGTCCTGTTCAGGAAATGTAATTAGCATCTTTGCTAACTCCTGCTGAATGTTCTGTAAGAACTTTCTAGCTAACTTTCCTTCGATAAGAACGAATCTTTTTGCTGCTTCTTCACAGAAATATGCTGCTAGCTAGCTAGCCTCTGTGTGTCTGCACTGTGCATGTTAGCATGGAGCGCTAACATTACCATTAGCATAGAAATGTTCGTCATGTATCAATGTCTAACACGCTGTAGCTGAGCAGTGTTAGCATTGTGATAGCATGCAGCTACAAAACCCATGTTAGTCATTCATGAGCTGACAGACGCTTCGACAACGACAACAACACAACGATGCGGATGATTTGGACGCCGTCTGTTTCTGATGAATCCACTAAAGGAGCCGAGCGGTTGACAGAGTAAAAAGCAGCCGCGTGAAAGTTCACAGTCAGTTTGTCTGCAGCTTTGTGTTCACATTGTGTTTCACTCCTGCTGTGTTCACCACCATGTGTTCATGTGTGTGTTGTGTTGTTGTCTGAATGTCTCTGAGGGGTTGTGGGTCTGCTTTTTAACCGGTTGGAGAAGCAGCTGACGGGTGGAAACAATGATTTAACAGAAACAGTGAAGTCGTTTGACTTGATTATTTGTTGATGATGATTTTGTTTCTTGTGACGTCATGTTTCCACCTCACAGCTGTTTTTTATAAACTTTTTTCAGCCTTTTTGTTGAGTGACTTCATTTAATTGTAAATTTGCATGTTTGGGTGGAGCCAACGAGTCGAAAGTGTTTCGTAATCCCGATTTGTCTAAATTAAGCTGGCGGCCATCTTTGTGGCGTCAGATCCATTTAGTCTCCCGGCCAATGAGAGCTCAGCATTCAGGGTGCGGCCGCGTCAATGGTGCCCGTCGTTCACTTGGCAATCCTGTCAGGTGTGAACAGACAACCAGAATGTCCGTGAACGCACCCTGAAAGATGCAGCAGCGTCTCAGCAGGAGCCGAGACAAAGACTCTGATGTCCCTCAGTGTCTTTGTCTCCTGAGGGACAGTTGTTGTGTGCGGTGACGAGTGGTTGTCCATGCTAATGCTGCGTGTGTCCCGGCGGATCCCCAGGCCTGAAGACCATCGTGGGCGCTCTGATCCAGTCGGTGAAGAAGCTGGCCGACGTGATGATCCTCACCGTCTTCTGCCTCAGCGTCTTCGCCCTCATCGGCCTGCAGCTCTTCATGGGGAACCTGCGGCAGAAGTGCGTCCGCAGCACCTCGCACTGCATCAACAGCTCGCTGCCCGCCAACGCCTCCTTCTACTGCAACAACAAGACCTGGCCCTCCATGAAGGACTTCATTGAGGACGAAGGTGAGCACCTGCTGCTCCTGCTCCAGAGGTCCAGAGCACCAGAGCTGGCAAACTGTCCTGTGCTTTTATTTTGAAGGCTGTTTTGTGCAGCAGTGCTCAGGGTAATCTCAGGGTTTAGGGTGGTCTGGAGCAGGGAGCCTGGCAGGCAGAGCTCAGGGTGAAGGTTGTCCCTCAGACGGCGTCTGTGATGGACGTCTGCTCCGTCGTGTCCTCAGACGTGTCTCCTGTGGAAAGTTAATTATACATGTTGGGTTTTTAAAAGCCGAGCTGCTCTGGATGAACCCGTGAGGACGACGCCGACGTCCAACCGTCGGCTCTGATCTGACGGTGGCGGCGACCTGCTGGATCGTTGGAGTCATGGGGAGCCTTTAACCCTTTCACTCCCCCTGTTCTCACCGACAGCAGCCACCTCACTGACTGATGATGGTTTTACAACGTTCAAACAGCAGCAGAACTCTGCAGTGGAGCCGTTAACAGGAGGTGACCACCGGTGGATCAGGCTGTGGTCGCGTACCTGGTACACGCACTACTTGACCTGTCAGGCTGTGTTCTCCACAGAGCAATTCCATGAGGAGACACACACACACACACACACACACACACACACACACACACACACACACACACACACACACACACACACACA
>JAUESF010000002.1:1228641-1254166 GCA_032274765.1 Malacoctenus tetranemus | reverse complement strand
GCACACGATTCCCGATCGAGACGCACGTTTTGATATATAATTTGCCTGGGTGCTCTCAAATCTGTAGGAGGAGTAGGCCGGCGAAATTTTGTACGGAAAAGGAATAATAAGATGTTGAAGAAAAAACGCGCAGAATAACAATATGTGGCGCATGCCTTGCATGCGCCACATAAAAAAAAGGGCTTCAGAGTGTTGTTCAGCATGGGGGTGAGTAAAAAATTAAGGCACATCATTCTTTGGGTGAACTACCCCTTCGACAGACCATATGCAAATCTGTAACTACTTTAGTTTGGCAGATTCCCAGCAACGAACACCAACAACTGTTTGTTTAGTTGACCAAAAGCTTCATTTGGCGTTGACTGTCGGGCCGACGCCTCTGCATCTGTTACATTTTTCCCCCAGCTGGGAAAACTCAAATGGGTGATTGTGTTTGAGGTGGACAAGCAAGTTTGTCGTATTGCCTTTACAACAATTTTTGAACAGAGTTTGCGCACCGGCTTCTCTGTGTTTTTTACCCCACTTCTCTCATTGGGCTTGAAGCCGAAATATTCCCACACTGGGGCTGTGGCATTTGGCTTTGCTAAAAGTTTTTCGATTCTCCTCCCACGGCTAATTTGCAGCGAGCGACCCGCTTCCTCCCACAGATACAAAGATCCTGAATGACTGACAAAATGCTTCTTTCCCCTTGTTTCATCCCGCTAAGCCACAAACGCACCCAGGTGCTGAGACTGATGCACAGAGTGAACCCGCTTGTCATCTGGTGTGCTTGAAGGCAAGAGACAAGGAAAAAAATACAGGGCGATAAATCGAGGCCAGAAAAATGATCAAGTTCATTTTCATTTATCATGCGATTTTAATGAAATATGTAAATTAGTGGTTGGATTGCTTCGTTCATGTACACTGGCACTCTTACCTACAGTTCCATGAACCATTTATGTCCATCAGGCAGAACAACTCTGTCCCATCTGTGTAATGTATCGCATTAGCGTGCTACAGCACTTAGCTGTTTGCTGTGGAACTTTCCCGAGCAGTTGAGTGTGCAGTAGTCAGGCACAGACTGGCCCCACCCCAATGCAGCCTGGGGTGAACAGAACCCAACACAATTTGATCAAAAGGCTCAGACTTCTTCCTTTGGCCAGTATCAATGTGTGTGTGCAAAACCAAAAAGGATGCAGAGCCGCATGATGATTACAAATCCATCGGACCCCCGAAACATACTAATAAAGTTGTGAAAGCCATTATGAATAAAATAAGATTTAAAGAAATATTTAATGAGGTCTTCTTTCTCTGCAGCCATTTTCTTTTGTCCATACCACACTGACCTGCCTATTGTTTTACCACTTCAGATATTGTGGGCACAAAGTTTTGAACTTCTACTTCTGTCATATCCAAAATGGACGTGTCAAATTAAAGGATCGTTCCCACTTGCAGTTGAAACATGCTGCTTTCCAGTAAAGATATTGTGTTTACATGTCACAGTGTGTTGGTTGGACAGAGAATCGAATGAGGGACGTGGAAATACCTGGAAGTACTCCGTGATGAAGGAGCCCATCTCTGTTTTAAGCAGCCACCTGCAAAGACAAACAAATTCAGACAAAATTGCTCCCTCTGCCATGCAAATACATATGCAAACAGTAAATTTACACACAAAAAGGAAAATCTCGTCTTCATGCCAGGGCACCACACTAGAATTTTGACACTCCCCTAACCACACCAAGAATATTCAGTAAACTGATAGAAAATTCACTAACATGAAAAACACAGGGGGGCAATATTTCCCAAGGCGAAGTATGATGGAGGAAGCAACATGACTTTGGCCAGCTGCAATGCTTTAGGGCTGTGGTTCTCAACCTTTTGTCCGGGATTGACCCTCTTGTTTAATATTTTTTCGGCCAAGTGCCACCGAACCAGCACACGATATTTGCTTGGGAAAATACAACTTTTAAAACATGGTGCATGCCACTGATGTAAGAAACTTTTAACTCCAATAAAGACCTACTTAAAGTGTCCTTTGTGGGAATCTTATTTCCAAATAAAGCTTTTGCTAAAAATTAATATTTCTCTAAAACTTGAAATGGCAATTGGACATTTCTGCTCAGTCTTTGTGTTCACGGTGTCCTTTACTATGATGCGTCTCAAACACCACATCAATGAGAAAGCTCCAAGAATCACCTGATACTCTCGTTGAGTGTGTACAGCTCGTTGGTCTGCAGAGCTCTGCCCTGGAACACCTTGATCACTGCTGATTGAACCCTGAGACACCAGTGGACACAAGTCAAGTCAGGGCTTATAAAAGAACTTTGTTGGGTGCCCAACATCTGCTTCATCCAACCGACAGACACGAGAGCCTATCCCAGCTGACTTTAGGCAAAACACACTCGCACACACAGAGTGGAGTTGTCAGCGGATTTCAGGAGGTCTGTATAATGACAAAGAAATTCAGCAAATTTTACATCAGTGCAATGGAGGAAGAAGCTCTAAAATTTGGATACTGGGCAGTTTGAAAAAAATATTTAGTGCGAACTACAAAAACCCACAGCAACCAAATAGCTCATCAAAAATAGAAGCATGCAGAAAGCAAAAGAGAAGCTAATATTTATTGGAGCCTGCTCGTGCATCCAAGCTACTGTGAGCAATGGGTTATTTAACTTTAACTTTTGGTCACATCAGAATATAAAGCTGCTTCCATCTAGTGACTTGTGGTTTTGTCAGATTGTAACAGAGTTGCTCTTCAGTAGAGCAAATAGCTTCTGGTGATGCAAGAGGTGATGCTAATATTAACAGTGCCCTCTGGGAGATGATAAAAATCAATAGTGTGGAAATTTATAAAATGAATTCAGTGTTTCGAGTTTTTTCCAAATACATTTGTCAATATCATTGGATTAAAGTACGGTGAACAAATAAACAGCCTGCTTATTAAATTTTGTGAATGACAAGCAGTTTATGAAAGAATAATCTTGGCACCTAATCAATGGCTTTTATTGTGAAGTGTGTGTGGCATCCTTGCATGTGGCTCAGCAGGATCAGAGGATGTGACCCCGCTGCCATCTCTGCTTCCTCCTAAACATCCTGTTGAAGCACTGCAGAGAGCAGGAAACTGCCGTCAACACTCAGAGGATGGAAAAACTCTGCAGCCGAACCGTCAACATCGTACTGGCCTCAAAACGATGGGGCCCACACACAGTGGACAGAGTTCACACTGGTTTGGGAACTGGATTAGTGACCAGACTGATGTCTGGGATTACTGTCACTTCCAACCTGTTTGTGGTCAGAGTTGCCATCCTATTTCAAAAACATCTGACACCATTATCTAAACTTGTAAACTTGATTAAAGTTCATTGGTAATATGATTAGCACTGTTACCAAGCAGCAGAACTCTCCAGGTTTTGTTCCAATATTTATCTTCTGCTGATGCTATACATTAGAAAATAAGTATTTAACCTTTTTTATTCTTACCATAATATTTCTTATTGTATTGTTTTAGTTTCGATTTGTGGGAGCAACAGTTAAAAGTCCATGCTTAAGATTGCTCAAGATGCATGTTACAAAACCTTTCAAAATGCTCCTTTATGATTTGTGACTCAAAAGAAAAATCCAGGGGGGACCCTACATCACGTGTATGGTGCGATAAATGGGAGGACATGGTCAATTAATTGGTTTTCATTGAAGTGAGGCCAATTGGTGTGGATGGAGACTTAAAGTACCTGTTTGAGAAGCACTGCTGGAGTAGAACAGGAGCAGTATAGAAGGCCATTGGAGAGATGGGGCTCATTCTAAACTTCACCTCTTATTGATCCTGAAGGACCTTGGACAAGACTCAATAAAAGTAAAATTACTCTTGTGAAAACAATCTAAACTACACACCTCAACACATTAACACAGCAAGTGTGTTCTTGATGATAATTCATTTTTCTACAAATCGTTTTTCTTGTATACAGGAGAAAGGAGATCACATGCTCATAGAAAAGAGAATGCAGACATGTTTTTCCCCCAGTCGCTGACCTGTTCCACACGGTGGTGTTGGAGATCTGGAGTCCAGGTGTGCTGGCATGGAACCGTGTGAGGTCCGACAGCACTGGAGAACTCATAAAGCGAGGCCGCGGACGGCGAAAAGACCCCATCATATCCCCGGCTGCTGTGGACAGAGAAACATGCAAGAAGTCATAACATTTACCAACAAACAGAGCCACAATGACAGGAATTACACCGAGAGGTTGACCGACAGCGGACCAGCGACACTGATGCATAGTGCATTAAGAACCGTCCAGTGTTGCATTGGTTGAACCAAAAACAAGCCCACATGTTTGCCAACACCGCTCTAAACTCTGCTTAAGCTACACTGGGTCGCTGTGGAGCTGGGGTTTCGATCTTGAAGGCAGATAATGACACCAAAGGCTGTTTTACTGCTGAAGCTTAGGGAAAAGGTTCCCTGTAAAAAAAGAAAAAAAAGAAAAATGTTTCAAGAATTGTCAGGTCTCAGTGTCATTGCCATCTTTGCAGTGAGGCGGTTTGGAGAAGGATTCTAGGCAAGTATAAAGGAAATACACAACTGCATTGTACAGCAACAAAGAGGGTTCAAGCAACAGCCAAGAGGCAAAGTGCAGCCCTCAACTAAAAGCGGGTCATCAAACAGAGAAAATAACAGGAAATGGCCACATACTTCTAAGTTGAGCTTGATTGAATTGTGTTCCGACTTTCCAACTCAAGAGGAACAATGAATGCAGAAAAATTACAACCTCAGTCACACATTGATACTTTACATTCATGTTTGGGTTTTTTGTTTTAGTTGTTTTTTGTTTTGCTCTGGAGTTTGTGTGTGTTCAGCAGCAGCATCCAGACTGCCCACTAGAAAGAGTCGAGGGGACCGATTTGCACAGCCAGCTGTATTTGGGCTGCCGCTTTGGCTATGGAGACAGCAAAAAAAGAGGATGACGGTGAAGCTGTGATCTCCGGGATATAGCAGCTCCTAACCTGGCCGCAACTTGGTCACAGGCTTTTCCATTCATGTGTGAAGGTGCTTCCTTCTAGCAGCCAACAGAATGCACAACAACCATATGGCCATAAACATCATTACTGGAAAACTGACTCACACACTTGGAAACCAAGTCAAGCTCGTTTTCTATCGAAACCAAAGAGCACATGTGCATCCTTAGACACACAATATTAAGTGAAGGCACTTTCATTCTTCTTTATTGCCTACGGCCACATGACATCAAACACTGCTTCTCGAGTTAGTGTACATGCACCCCTCCCTATCACCACCCCCCACCCCCTTGGTACTTTAGCACATTCCAGAGGGTGCTTGAAAAAGTTTACAAAAAAATGAATCCAAACATCAATCCTACACATTTGTTTTACAAAAAATATAGGTGTTTCTTCAGATGGTGATTTGGGTATTTATTAATTTTGAAATTGAAAAAATACATATAATACATAATTTCATTCCATAAATTTAATATCCCAAAAAGGACACTTCAAGGGAAACTGTATTTATTGTTAAGAAACAGAATAATCGCTGATGGCAAAGTTCTGTTGTGCACCAAAACATTGTGAGGCTTGTGGTTTTCATGAGCCTTTGCTCCACCATGGTTCACACTGTGGCAACAGTACGCAGCTCACGTCATCCAATGACACTGCAACTGTGGCCACAGTGTGAATATCACCACCTAACATTCACATGGCAGACGAGACAGCCCTCCAGCATGCAAGCTCGGTGCAGGACAGTGGGTGTGAGTGCATATACAGAGATCACCAGCTCCTGCAGTACCTCTGCACAGGTTCAGCTTCCTGTTGATGACGAACAGCAGTTTTCATGACATCTGATTCTTTCAGAAACACACACACTCTCTTCCTTTCAACCACAGCTTCCTGTGCAACAACGCTGACCTGACAGTTGGCTGAGGCGTATGTGGGGCTTGCTTATACCCGTTATCAAAAGCACTTTTCAAGCAGCACTATGGCTGTTTGGTGAATATATCAAACAAAAACATGACATATTAGAATTTTTCGTGGTATTTGGTTTTTCTGTGCTTGTATCATGCCTCTCAGTGCACTTGTCCGTTTCAGTTTTGGTCTCTAAATATCTTTCCTCGTTTTGCTGAAGTCTTGCTGGTGGTAACTGTCCAGTAAATCAGTAATTCCCAACCTTCCAACGGGCCCCTGGAGCCATCATTTTAAATGACAACAAATGGTTTCAAAGATTCAAGATGGGGTTTTGTTTTGTTGTAGAACCAACACAGTTTCTTTTCAATCTGGATTGTACCTGTAAAAAATCCTTAATTTTTCCAGGATTGATCCGTTCTGAGCAGACTGACAAAAAACACAATGTTCAAAAAACGGTAAACCTTAAGAGACAAACTGAATGTGAAGAATCAGTTACGTTGTGTTGCACTCTTCACAGAGTGCTGCATCAAAGTCCATACTTGGAATAGTGCAACAAGAACGAGCAGCAGGGAAGAGAAGTGGCCAAGAGAGTGTTTCCAAAGAAATAACATTTTAGCAGCGGAAGGAGCGGCAGGGAGTGGACTGAAGCTGCAGTCAGAGAGTCAAGCCAGCTCAGGGCAACCAGACCTGTCCACCATATGGACAACAAGTCCTGCAGGTACAGTGTCACATGATTCAGTGCACAAGCTTCTTACCTTGACTCAGAGGGTTAAAAAAAATCTCTCCTGTCCCAATGCTTTTCATAAAGTCATCATAAATCAGAACAACATCTACCAGGAGGTACATGCTTAAAAGAGCTGCTTTCTTTTCTCAGCAGGATGCTCAACCTGCCCACAAGGCAAAAAAATCAACATCACTGCTTTGCTGATGCTGGGATCACTGTTCTGTGGTTGGCGGGCGTCCCATGCCTGAGCCTCGCAGACAGTCTGCGGTCAAGCCCAAGTCAACCTCTGGGCAGTCTGGGGACTTGAACTCAGAGACCCTACACGTACGATCTAATTTTACAAACCAGGGCTGGGTCACCAATGCCCCGATTACAAACTAATAGAGACTGATCCAGTTGTTTTTGTTGTGACTATCTGAGCTGTGACTGCATGAAGTCAAAGTCAAGCTCAGTGTTCAACCAAGAGGTTAGCAGTTCTTGACCCTTGTGTGGCAGAGCAGGAGCATGAAACCCACGCTCTCAGTCGGAAAAAGCCTTGAAGGACTTGTGTAACACCAACTCCACAGACCATCTGACACTGCTCGCTGCATGTGGCCTTAAAAGGATTTGGGGGCATTAACGCTCCCACGTGTGCATGTACACTCTCGCTCATGGAGACTAAGGAATCCTTGGCTTTGCAGTGCAATGTCCCAGACCACCTGTGAACACTAATCACCATGGGGAGGGGGGGGGCAATATCCATCACTGATTACTTGATTCATGCGTGTTGTGGTCAACCTCAGCTAGGAATTCCATCTGAACTCATTTCAGCAGCCAAGTGTGTTTTTCTCCCTTCTCAATCAACCTTAAATCATAACTACAAACATAGCCTTCAGTGAGGCCCATCTGAGCTTCCCTTAAGCCATCCATCCATCATACGCCTGACTGATGGAGACATTATCAACCACACAGAGAGAGTAGGTCATAACTTTACTGTAACATGTGGGACAGCAGTATTGCAAGAAGTGCATCACGAGTAAATGAGAGTAGAATTACCAAGCAGTAGTGGAAATGACAGCTGGCATTCGGGACGTAATGAAAGTAGGTGTATGTCACACAGACCACTCTGTCTCTCGTCTGTAAGCTACTTTTGTGCATCCGTGAAGTCTTGGTGCATGCAATCGAGGCATGATTGGGAGGACGACTTGGTCCTGAGGAGGTGTCTGAATCAGATGTGCAACAAAGTGAGCGAACGTTCAGTGTAAACAGGTAAACTCTGAGGGCAGGATGGGACAGGGAACACGCATCACATGTGCAACAGGCACAGGGAGATCATAAAGCAAAGTAAAGTGATAAAAGAGATGGACGAGATGCCCTCAGACAGAGCAAAATCGTCACGGCAACTTAAAACACCGATTTCATATGACTCAAAAGGTGTGTCCCCTCCTCCAGAGCTGACTCGCTGTGTGAACCCAGAGACAATGTCAAAGATTAGCATCTAAAAATGTTGAGTGACTCACATATTAAACAGTCCCAGCAGTCTGAATATTGACAAAAACGCTTCGGTTAAATTGCAGGTACTTAAGGAGACATTCCGTTTAGTTATGCTTTCCATTAGTATTTGAAAAATATTGTTTTCTACTTTTACAATTTTCTGCACCAACATTTCTGTCTAACAGTTCAATAACTTAATACTGTGGTGTATGTAAATCCATCCGATTTCATTCCATCTACCTGATGTTATACCAACATCAAGAAACACACACTCAGAATCAAATTTCCATTTTCCAATAATGTGCCACACAACTTCCAGCAAAACTACAACTGCCTGAATCAAGAAAAAAGAAACACTTTCTTGGGTCCCTCTGATTCAGCTTTAATCAACAGGTTTTGCACACTACTCCTTTTGTTGTAGTCCATCACAACCGCAACACGTCAACACGCGTGAGAACAACTTGGGGGTGTCTACAAATGCAATGTGGGAAATATCTCGATCCTGCGCTATAAAGTTCACCTGCTTGTCTGATTGTTTGCACGTCTCCGCAGCATACGCTCCCGAGTTCGGACTCACCTCTGCTTTCTCCCTCCTTCTCTTGCCCGTCTGTGCTGACAAACGCACTCTCCCGCGGCCAGAGGATCAACAAGCAGAGGAGGCAGCGTGCGCGTCTGTAGCTCCCTGTGCACGTCACTGTCCTTTCCCGCGGAAACACCCGGAAACTTCAGAACAGCACGGGCGACACGCGTGCACGATTTTACCCCTCCGGCGCAGAGTGTTGCAGGGGGGACACGCTCAGCGTCAGCAGGTCTATCCGGACACTGGCCGCTGCTGCTGAGGGATCGAGCCGGGAGAAGGAGCGAGCTTCAAGGTGAAAGTGTCGGAAGCCACTGTCACGGCGACGCCGGTCAAAGATCCGTCACATCGCATGTTTCTCAGGACCACTGATGTGCGGATCGATACTGAAATATCAATACTTCTGATACCAGATATTCACACTCCACTGCTCAGAGGTCACCGCGCTAGCCCGATTTCGGAGCTTTTATTCTTTTAGCAACCAAAACATTTTGCGTCGATTCTGAAAATATCGATGTTTTTTATACTTCAGTAATTGCTGGTAATTTTAACAGAAATACGGTGAAAAGTAACAAAACTCTTCAAATCTTATCTAAATGGTATGCTCATGGTAGGAACTACTTTTTCTTCCGCCTGGGTAAGTGTCTACATGAATGCAGTGGCGTACTGCTGCTCACTCATCTCTCTCAGTCTGTGTGTAACTCAATGGCATGTAAGTGTAAGAGAGTGTAAGCGAAGTCATGTGTGGAGCTACTTCAGCTTCACAAACAGTCAGGATGCAGTGCATCACATCTGTGAGAAAACTGTGAAGAGTTAACACAACAAACCAAGTGAAACATGAACAAACCACAACACAGAATGTGAGACCCGTGCTCCTGTTTTTGCTCAATTGCTGCTTCACTAACTCGTTTTTCAAACAATTTTGGTTGTCTGTTGTAATAGCTTGGCTATATTGTGAAGGAAGGCTACCCTCAGTATACTTCAGAGTTTAAAATAAATATGTCAATAAGTGACTCTGATGTCCTGTAAAGCTTTTTTTGTTTGTTTTAGATTTCCCAGGCACATTGAGTGTATCAGTATCGCAAATACCAGCCTGATATTTATTCAGTATTGGGGTTGTATAGGAAATGGGTGGTATTGAGCATCACTACTCAGAAAATCAATTTGTTTAAAAAATGACTGCAGTGAGCACCACCTGCTGGACCCTTATGGTGGTGCGACCCAAAAGACGAATGTTTATTGACACCAATATCACGTGGTGATGTGTGGATCGATACGGAAATGTCAATACTGCTGATACCAGATCTTTACCTCTTTAATTGATTCCCATATAAAAATTTCGATACTTTTGACAGAGTCATAATTTAATGAGTTTCCCACAATCAAATCATAAATACTTAATTCTGACATAAGTCTTGTAATTTTTGTGCTTGAGATACCCTTTGTTGGAAGTTCAACATAGGCTTATGCTTAGGTCATGCATGAAAGCATGTTAGAAAAATTATTTCAATGGACCTGTATGTTTTATGTTCTCATTTTCCTTGCAGTTTTCTCAAAAGCCATGAGAACTAAAAGGAGAGATGAGATGTATTGCTCTTTTAAAGGATCTTTCGAAGTTGTCTCTTTTCAAAGAGCTATTCAACAGAATATTTATATTCTTTTGAAGGTCAACCAGGTGACATTTTTTTTAAATAAATGAAGCTTTTTACAAATCGAATTATTTAGGAAGAGCAAAGAGATGAGTGAGGGAAACATAGGGCAGAAATTTAACTGACAGCGTGGCACTCAAAGGGGGGCCACAAGGGTTATTTCCACTCAAAATAGAGAATAAACAGGGCTTTGGTTGGACAAGTGGTTAAGATGAAAGCCTCCTGTTGCCTGAATGCATAGCTCAAACTGCACCTACTGATGTGCTGCAGCTCCTTACCTGAAAGTGGGTTCATTTTGTTGGAAGCGCAGAAACAACAACCTGGATGACAGGGATGAGCTAGAAGACTAAATATGTTTGGGTTTTTTTGGTATTGTTTTTTTGTAGTTATTTTATTGCTCTTGAAATAAAATGTGAGTGACACATATTCCAAGAAAGACTTTTATCAATTATTTTGCAAATTAGGATTTTTGTTTATTCCCCTCACTAAAAGTACCTGGATCCTCTGCTGTCTGCCAAAGAAAAACATTGCGGAAAACACTCACAGGACATTTAGTCTCTGGTTCTAATACCTAGATTTTGGCACCCATCTCATGGACTGATTACATCCCATAGATTCATCAAAAGTTGTTCGGCCAATCAACATTAGTGAAAACACATGCCTTCCCATTCATGTTATTAATATTAGTTGCAATGAAAGTTTAAGCCCTGAAATTGTCGTTATTCTAAACTCTAATGCACACTGATCAAATATTTGGACTTTGGAGTGTTTTATTTTGCTATTTTTTTAATTGCTGTTAAATAACAAAAGATAAATGGATGTCAGACATTGTAAGTATATTTCAGTGTTGACGATGTGGACCTTCATGTCCAGATTTACTGAATAAGATTTAAAAGATTAAAAGTAGAACGTTGTATGCTTATTTTTAGTTTTTTTTGTATTTGCAGCTTGTTGGCTGAAAAGTAACCCACTCAAATGCGAAGGCTCTTGCCTTGAGTCACAACTACGGCCCTGCAGTTCCATCACACAAGGTGCAGGTCTCTGAAGCAAGCAGAAGCTTTATGACCAAACAAAACAACTGCAGGCCACTAAAACCGGCAGTCATCCCGTCCCGCAGGTGGTGCTGATGCGCCGGAAAGCAGGCTGACATTATCAACTGGCAGTCTTAGGGAGGAGGCTGCTGAGGAGGAGATGAAGGCTCACGACAAGCTTCAGCCAACAGCATCATAACAAGACATCGGCATTGTGTCTTTCTGAGGGTGAGTGCACTTCACAGATCGATCAGGGCGGCCCACGTCTCGGCGCCAGCAATGAGGAACCCACGACGGCGTTCGCTCTCCGTCGCCTTCTGTGTTCGTCGTTTTTGAAACATATATCCATTTTCACGGTGGGAGTCATGTTCACCAACATGATGAGTCATGTTGTGCGTGTTTGTACGCCCGCTGTAGAAAAACAAACGGGAGCAAAGCTTGTGACAGCTTGACTAAACCTCCTAAATCCTGCCAGTAAGACACTGAGGCTGTTTTTTTTGGGGGGGGGGGGGCGGCGGTGGGCTAACTGTTGAGACGAGACGTTTAGCTTCCTCTTTAGAAAAAGAGGCAGTTAATGTTGATCGAAACTCTGTCACTTTTAGGTGCAGACCTGCTCCATTGGTGTTTATCAACAAGCATTATTGAAGAAAGCATCGTGTTGCCACATTAATCATTGGGACGCTTGTCTCGCCATCAGCTGCTCAATGTTTGTGTCCAAATGAGTATTTTGTCCCTGTCCTCTCCATAGACATGTGGCCTGGAGAGGACGAGACAATGCAAGTGGAAAAGGAGGAGATCACGATGTGAAGTAGAAGGCAGGCCAAGTATGTGTGCTGTATGTTAATCCTCAATGGAAATCTTTATTTTGTAGAAGTACACTTATTAGAAAAATGCATCAGTCTATCAGACTTTAACGGGGAACAAGATGCTGTCGGAGAGTACAAACCTCCGCCAAGTGGGCACACACTTATTACACACCACAGAAATTAAGTTTTTCATTTTAAATAACTGGGGAAAGGGGTGTTCATGAAGTCATCCTGGATAACAACCGGAATCCTGGTTTGAATAAACCCTGTCAGAGCAGCCAGATCAACAATTTTCTCAGAGGCCAGTACTGAATGAGAAGGAGCAGAGGACCAGTTAGTTCGTTCCACTTTCTTCAGTAGATCTGTGATTGGATACAGCTGCTCAAAGAGGTGACAATACATTGTCACCATGTAACACCATGAACCACAAGAATTTTGGTTTGAATTCAGTTTTCTTTTCCTTTTTGGGGAACATTTTTTCCCTGAATTCAGCCAATCTTATTTCTAGTTGACCTTAACTACACATACAAGGAGCAGTGGGCTGCTGTCTTGCAACGCCCGCAGAGCACTCGCGGGGATTAAAGGCCCTACCGAATGGCCCACAGTGGAAGTGATCAGAGGGGGGACAACAGTTGCCCTCACTCGCCCCTCCCTCAACCTTTTGCCAGTCCAGGAACTCAAACCGGCAACCCCTCCAGCGAGAAGCTCACTTCACAAACCGCTCTGCCACCACTGCCCCTATTATCTGGGAAAAAAAGTAGCTTTTATTCTGGTATGTTGTCTAAAAAGGTAGAAAACTGTTCAACCAAGGTAGTACCTTGAAGGAACAGGAAAGGGGGAAAAACTTCAGTGTTTATAATACTTAATTGGTAATATGCTCCATATATTCACTTCTTTCATTTATGCTGTATTGAATTTTATTTTAGTCTTCGTATCCTCTTTTTGACTCATTTGAAACGAGTTTTTACTTTGAATGTGCGTAATCATTATGATTTTAGGACAGAAATGTGTGTTCGTGTTTCATTTATGTACCAAGTTTGTTTTTTTTGGCAAATTTCTTTGAATGGAAAAGAAAAATCCAATTTAGATTAAAAACCAGTCCAAGAACTGACGGTGTTGATTGAGTCCTCACTTAATATAAGCCCTTAAATGCAAAGACATTTTTTGGCTGCAACTGTCAGGGCACTTGTGTGTCTTCCTCAGGGCAGGATGTTCTCAGGTCACCGTCTGAGGGATGTGGAGCAACACTGCCCCCTGCTGGACGGGGAGGAGAACATGAAGAAGAGCGAGGAGGTGATGGAGCAAAGTTTCCCTCATGAGGCCAAGCAGCTGTGGTTCATCCAGGACTGCTGCGGCGTGGTGTGCGCCTCCATCACGTGGTTCCTGGTGTTCTTTGCTAACTTTGTGGTCACTTTTGTCATGCTGCTCCCCTCCAAGAGCTTTTGGTATGCGGTGATCAATGGTGTGGCCTTCAACAGTCTGGCTCTGCTCGCGCTGTCCTCGCACCTGCGCACCATGCTGACTGACCCGGTGAGGGGGAAAACGGCAGGGTGGGACCAGAGAAGAGGGAACCGTGATGTTGACGGATCGTCCATACATCCTTTTTTCCTCATCCGTCTTTTTGTAATGTGTACCTCTACAGTATTTCATTCTTTCATTTTCTTTCTTACATCCGTCTCTCCTTCCACAGTTCGAGTTTCATTTAGCAGACACTTTTGCCCAAAGTGACGTCCAACACAAGCAAGAATTCAGACAGTATTCAGACACTTCTATCCTTAATTTTTACCTTCCCGTTTCTTTTTTTCAACCCCTCCATCTGTTTTGTATTTTCCATCTCTTACTCTTTGTGTATTTTTCTGTTTTCTGTTTTCTTTTTTTCTGTCTTATTACCTTTTCCATTCTACTTTCTATTTCATCATGTCATTCCAGTTTTTTTGTCCCCTATACCTTTTTAAATATTCCCAACACTTAGTTTAACTTGGGGAGAATCTTAATCAAGGACCAGCCAGCAAACAGCCCAAAATTGGTAGTTTTGTTTAGTTTTTAAAGTAACTGGGGTGGTGACTCCCCTCCCATCCTCCCTTAAGGTGTGTAGCTATACCTGTGTCATTAACAGCTTCCACCTTTTTTCTCCCCAGGGAGCTGTTCCTAAAGGAAATGCCACAAAGAAGCACATAGCCAGTCTGCAGCTACAGCCTGGAGAGGTTGTGTACAAGTGTCCGAAGTGCTGCAGTATCAAACCTGACCGGGCTCATCACTGCAGGTCAGAGAGCCGCAAGGCAGTGGTGGGAAAGCCCCCACCCTGAGGAGTACATAACGTGGGTCTTTCCGCTTCTTCAGCATCTGCCAGCGCTGCATTCGCAGAATGGACCACCACTGTCCATGGGTCAACAACTGTGTGGGAGAGAAGAACCAGCGATTTTTCGTCCTCTTCACTGTAAGAAATGCTTTCTAAACTCACACATGGGGTCAGTCATTCTGTCTTCACACTAGAGCTTTGTTTGAAATGGAAAGAGAATACGTAGCAGCTCAGGCCAAATCTTAAGAATGAACTGGGAAGAGTTTAGTGAGTGTGAACGATCATTTCACCGTTTTGAAGTGTTACATGTTGCACAACTGACGTACTGATGAACCTCCCTGTTCAGAAGGACACTTCAGTTATTGACCATTCATGCAAACCACAGTTTAATTACTCAAAATCAACCAGGAAAGCTTCAAATGTGAATTAAAAATATTGGCCCTTAAAATTGTTTATCTGTTATCCAGACTTCCCTCTTCCTGGACGCTTTGCCCACTTGTGAGCGATGTAGCCTGTCTTGTGTCTGAGGAGTTTCCTCCTGGCAGGGTGGGGTGGGAACAATCTCCCCAGGGAAGCATCCAGGAGGCATCTAAAAGGGATGTCCAAGCCCCCTCAGCTGGCTCCTCTCCATGTGGAGGAGCCACAGCTCTACTCTGAGCTCCTCCCAGGTGACTGAGCTCCTCAGCTTTTTCCAAAGGTTGCATCCTTCCACCGTACAGAGGACATGAGTTTCAGCTGCTTGTATCCCAGGTCTAGTTCTTTTGCTTATAACCCAAAGTTCATGACCACAGGTGAGGATAGAAACAAAGACTGTCCAGTAAATGGAGATTTTTGCTCGACTTTTCAGCTCCTCCGTACACCAGACAGTCAGACAATCCCACATCGCTGACGGCTCAACTCTGGCTTCATAGCAATGCAACACCAATAAAATTTTAGAGGATGACAAATACAATGAAATAAAAACTCTTTAGTTGTGATAATTAAAACATGATCTTGTTGTCATATTTCTACCCCCCCCCCAAAAAAAGCCTCCATAAAATTAGGTTTTGATTTTAATTGTCTTCATCATCACAGATGTACATTGCGATCATCTCTGGCTATGCACTGGCTCTGTGTGGGTACCAGTTCATCACCTGTATCAATGTCCAGTGGACAGGCAAGTGTCGGAGACATGACTGTGTGCTTTGCCTTTCAACTGTGTTCTGTTTCAACCATCTTATCTTTGTGGTGAATTCAGGGGTCTCCTTTGAGACCTGGAATGACTGTGTTCATTGTTGTCATCTCTGGTGCTCTCAGAGTGCAGTGATTTCTCCCCCCCGGTGACGATCTTGTTGATGATCTTCCTCTGCATGGAGAGCCTCCTCTTCCTCACCTTCACAGCTGTGATGTTCAGCACTCAACTCCATTCAATCTGCAATGAGAAGATGGTAAGAAGTGGGATGAAGAGGAGGTGTTGTGACACATTGCTAGTTTGAGGGTACAGAGAGCAGTGCACATTCGACCAGGAAAACCTGCTTTGTTGTCTGCCACTGTTATTCTTTATTTTTGCTGTTATTGTAACCTTCACACAGCTTCATAAAAAAAACCCTCCAATGAAATTTGGAGACATCTACTGGTGGGCCGATATTATTGGCCATACTTTGTCATTTGTTTTGGTCCTGATCTCACTCTCATCCTATCTGAAAAGTAGTCAGTGTAACTTTTGCTGATGATGCTCTAATACACAATGGAACTTTTTTTTTTTTTCAACTGATGCTGTAGAAAAACTTGCAACATATTTGTTGACAAAGTGGAAAAGATTCAATATTCTGTGTCTGCATGCCTCCATTCTTGCAATCCTTTTTTTTTCAAATCTAGTTGCATCACAAAGTTAATAGCCAGTAGGGGTGAGTATTGGCAAGGGTGTTGCGATACGGTACGCATCATGATACTTGGGTCACGATACGATATTGTCAGGATATTGCAATATCACGATATATTGCGATATTCTACCCAGGTAATGTCAAAATTAAATGTAGAGATAAAAAAGCAAGTGCTGTATATGTTCATCAGAAGATATTGATCATTCATAGGACAAATTGAGTCAAAAACTATTTGCTTCAAAGCATCCTATTTATTTACTACTAGTGTTTTCCACATTTTCACTGAAACAGAATCCAGTTACACACTGCCATCATGACATAAAGTGCAAAAAGTTTATTTTCACTGAAACTACAACGTAGACATCTCAAATTACTCATTACAACATAATGAGGGTATTGTAGCAACTAGAAGCGAGAACATAAAGCCCTGAGTTACTGACAATGCACAAATGAGAAAAAAATCTCCAATTGTGCCAATTTAAACAATGATCTGAACAGATCATGTTGGGGAAAATGTTTTTTTTTTTTTTTTTTTTTTTTTAATCAATGTGAGGAGCTGAAAGATGGATATTAAATCGGGCGCCCAAAAATCACGATTTTTTTCCCACACCTCTAATAGCCATTTACACTTCTTCCTCAGGTAAAAAAACAAAAACACAAAATCCAACATATTAGGGGTGGAATAAAAGCAGCAATAATAATGTTTACACTAGCTGGATGAGTTGGAGCTCCCTCTGTTGTAATGAGGTGATGTGAACACTGTCTTGTCTGTCTTGTCTGTCTGTCAGGAGAAAAGGTATCAGAAGAACAAGAAACTAGCGCAGGAGCCTCAGACTCGCTGGGCAGGCCTGAGGTCAGTGTTTGGGGGTCAGCCTTCACTGACGTGGATCAGCCCCTTTGCTGGACTCAAACTCTCGACTTTGCTCCGGAAACGTAGACGGACAGGCGGTGCGGAGTTTTCTGTCTGACCTGCCTTCACACAATTTACTGTCATGGTTTGAAATCAAACAAACCTGGGTGAGGAACTCCTGTGAAGGTGGGACAACAGTCTCCCCTCTCTGACCTCCCTGTTGAAGCCATCAGTGGGGACATGATCTGTTCTGACCGATGCTGCTGCGAAATACTCCTATGGCATCCAGAGCTGTTCCCTCTTTGACCAAGTCATGTGAAATTTGCTGGGATTCTTTTGTCTGTGAAATGTTTGTCGTCCCAGATAAGTATGTGACACGGGCTGTAACTATTACTGAGTGAAGGACTGTGAAGAAAGGAGACTCTGTTTACTGAAGTGAGTGCTTGATGACAGAATGAAAGGTGTATGGTCTTTATGTGGCTGTAGCAGTGAAATTGCGGGAATTTGAATATCATAGGGAAAGTTGTAAAATTATGCCAAATTACACTGTGTGCAAAATTATTAGGCAAGTTGTATTTTTGATAATTATTTTTATTATTGGGCCACAATTGTGTTCTCAATCAACCCAAAAGGCTCCTTATTATCACAGTGTCATATTTTTGGGAGTTGGTGTGTTTTCTTTTTAGATTTGGCCATTTTATGAGGATATCTGTGTGTGCAGGTAAATATTACTGTGCAGAATTATTAGGCAACTTAATAAAAAAACAAATATACCCATTTCACTTGTTTATTTTCACCAGGTAAACCAATATAACAACTCAAAATTCTGAAATAAACATTGGTGACATTCAAAAACAACCAAAAAAAAAAATCAGTGACCAATATAGCCACCTTTCTTCACTATGACGCTAGAGAGGTGTGCTGTTTTCCCTCCTCGTAGAGCTGACATTTTATGAAGGACCACAGGTTCTCAATGGGGTTCAGATCAGGTGAACAAGGGGGCCATGTCATTATTTTTTCTCCTTTCAGACCTTTTCTGGCCAGCCATGCTGTGGTGTATCTTGATGCGTGTGACGGAGCATTGTCCTGCATGAATATCATGTTTTTCTTGAATGATGGTGACTTCTTCTTGTACCACTGCTTGAAGAAGGTGTCTTCCAGAAACTGGCAGTAGGTCTGGGAGTTGATCTTCACTCCATCATCAACCCGAAAAGGTCCCACGAGCTCATCTTTGATTATACCAGCCCATACCAGTACCCCGCCTCCACCTTGATGGCGTCTGAGTCGGTGAGGAACTTCCTGCCCTTTACTGATCCAGCCTCATGCCCATCCATCCGGCCCATCAAGACTCACTCTCATTTCATCAGACCAAAACACTTTGGAGAAATCAGTCTTCATATATTTCTTGGCCCAATCTTGATGTTTTATCTTGTGCGTCTTGTTCAAAGGTGGCCTCTTTTTGGCTTTCCTTACCTTGGCCAGGTCCCTAAGTATTGAGCACCTTGTGCTTCTTGGCACTCCAGGCACGTTGCAGTTCTGAAAGATGGCACAACTGGTGGACAATGGCTTCCTGGCAGCTTCACGCTTGATCCTTCTCAATTCATGGGCAGTTATTTTGCGTCTTCTTTTTTCTACACACTTCTTACGCCCCTGTTGACTGTTTGCCATGAACCGCTTGATTGTGCGATGATCCCGCTTCAAAAGCTTAGTAATTTCCAAACTGCTGCACCCCTCTGAAAGATTTCTGACAATTTTTGACTTTTCAGAGTCTGTCAAATCTCTTTTCTGACCCATTTTGCCAAAGGAAAGGAAGTTGCCTAATAATTAAGCACACCTTTTGTAGGGTGTTGATGTCATTTGGCCACACCCCTTCTAATTACAGAGATGCACATCACCTGATTTACTTCATTAGTAGTTGGCTTTTAAGCCTGTACAGCATGGAGTAGGACAAAGTGTATAAAAAGGAGGATGTGGTCAAAATACTCATTTGCCTAATAATTCTGCACACAGTGTAATGATTAACTTTTTCTTTTTCTCTCTCCAACAAAAACACACACACACACAGAAAATTAATTGCTTGTTGCACAAATCTAGCGATTATATTTTTTTCAGAAAAGAAACAATTTTTCCTTCTGGCCAGAGCCTCTGTTTGTCTGGGGCAAAGTTCCATGAACATGGCAACATATGAGGAAAGTTTTTTTGTCTAGGGAGCCATACAGAAGCAAAGCTCATTTACAGCACATGGTGTGATGAATGGAAACCTTCAATTCAAGACATGGACGGATAGAGGTGTACATAGGACCCATGCTTTGTGCGAAATATGCCAGAAAGAGTTAGCACATGACTGAAACCAATGTCATCTGCTCAATGCGTGTAGTGGTGAGCATTGGTGCCAAAACTGAAGACAAAGTTTTCCAGGTGACAAGTTTCAGTCTTTAAGATCAGTGAAAAAAAAAACAACACCTGCACATGAATCGCAGGACTGGACACCACTTATTGTCCATTTTGACTTGTTCTGTTTATTGACCCATGGTATTTTATTTGAGCATTTTTGCTGTCCTCTGGAATATATTTGAAGGTGTTTTATTTAAACATACACAAATGTTGTCTTCAAAACTATTAAACACATAATTTTGTTGATGCAGTTGTCTCAAAAAATGTTTTGGCTCTTAGATTTTTGACTTAAATACTGACAAGTGATTACTGTCTTTTGTTGCGTTGTCCCTAATACTTTGAAGAATACTACTGGTTTGTTAGTGTTGTGAAAACTCACAAACAATCCTTTGGCACGCATACACACACTGCAACAAAGGAGACACTTAAATGACGTTTTCCTTAAAAAATCTCTGAGGCAGAATGATGATGACAGACAGAGAACTTTGTAACAAAGTCTCTAGCAGCCTTAAAAAGGAGGGCTTGATTTTGTGTTCAAGGCACTGTGACAAATGCTCCAATGGCTTTACTTCCTGTTGTATTGTGGAAAAAAAACAAAAAAGTGTGACAGCATTGTAAGTACAACCGCAACGTGCATCACTGATGGCTGAGTGCACTCTTGCATTTATTTTGTGGACAAAAGGCTGCTTCTGTTTTGATCTTTGGTCAGAAAATAATATTTTGAGGTTGATGATGATGCTTCCTGTAGATTTGAAAGGACTCCCTTTATATTGTTCATGGGACCCACCTGCACTTTCCAGGCTGAACTGTTATCTCTGTCACTGCTGACTCCACCTGTGCTGGCAGCCTTATTTTCCCACTGATGACGCAACTTCTTGGTGGCAGGTAAACCTCAGTAATCGGGCTGCGCTGCTGCTCAGTCTCACACCAAGTCTTTCACATATAGGAAGGTTCCCCCCTTTTTTCCCCTTTTTTTTTTAAAAGACATGTCTACCTTTCTGCTTTTGTTGTTTGCGGTTGTACTCTGGGGCTCTGGTGAAGCGGGACCCCTCACAAACCCTCACCCCAACATGACAGACCAGGAACTGTTCTGGGGTGCTGACCAGTACGACTTTTCCATAGTGCTTCCAGCAGCTGGGATAGAGTGTTTCTGGCATTTTGCCCACCGTGGAGAGGCGTTCTACCTGAACTTCATGGTAAGAAACATCCCAAAACATCTGTTACGCTTAAATTGTTTGTCCAGAATGAATCAATTCTTACATTTGGATAAATATTTGTATCTGGTAAATTTCAGCGGGGTCAATAAGTTCAGCTTTCATATGTTATTTTCTGTTTAAGTGGAACAACGTTTCCTAAAGTGACATGTTTTTTTCAGTGTTGACCTTCATTCGCTGTGCATTTGGTGCTTCATGTTTTTCTTTGTCTGCTTGCCATCAGGGAATGTGCTCCAGTTTGCTGTTTGGGACTGAATTCAAATTGATTCAGTTTATGTTTTATTTGTCCACTTGTTAAATACTATTTTTATTGAATTTTTATATTACAAACAGACAAATGATAGTGATTGACATAAGATTTACTTTAAACAACCCAATTTCCAGATGAAATTATTTTTAAAAACAAAATTAGAAAAAAATGACAGAAAACTAACAAACAGTAACCTTGACAGAAAAAAGAAACTAAGAAAACTCAGCGTTAGGCATCCTTTTCTTAATCAATTTCCTTCATAATGTATCAGAAACTCAGGTAACTATATCTATTCGAAGTTTACTCCTTTTCCTCTGTAAGTGAGACATTCCAGTGCAATACATGATGCCAGCTCCTTCACCCACTTATGATTTGAGGGTCCATCCATTTTCTTCCAGTACAAAGATATTAAAGGTGGGGTAGGAGATCTTTTCTGAAGCATTTATTACCATGTGGCTTGAATATCTCCCCACAGCTGCTTTGCAAGCAATGAAAAAGAAGGCTTGGAAGTGAAACGAAAAAAAATGGTCCTCTCTACAGTGTAAAATCAGGTAAAATCAATCAATAACGCCCACCAATAGCGATCAATGGCATGTGGTCTGTTACTGGTTCCTGACACGTCAATCAGACTTCAGTCTGCCTTTCCGTCCCCCCTGTGTGCGTGCCCTGACTCATGAACAAATCATGCTCGTGCAGGTGAGGACCCTTGACGTTAGTAGTTCAACACCATGGTCGCTAGGCGAGTTAGCATAGCTAGCATAGTGTCTTGATAGCAGCGGACTGATAGCTGTAACGTTACTGAAACCCATGGCAGAGCAGGCTCCAACACCTGGGCAACACAGAGCAAGGAGAAGTATTAGTGACGTTGCTGCTGCCAAGAGAAAGGCTGACGGAGAGAAGCCAGACCACAGTGTATTGGGAAGGCATTGGACGCTGGTGAAGGCTGAAGGAACAGCAGCGGCTTCAAACCGAGGCCGTGGGCGCTGTATTTCTTCTCCATAAGTGAGATACTAACTTTTTTGTCTCCGTAGTATTTTGGGATGCTGATTAGTTTCGGGCTGTATGTTGTAATGTTAACCCTCGAAGCGCCAAAGTCGCAATATTGCGACAAGCAACATCGCTGAATAAAACAGGCTGTATCTCAAAATGTGGGGCCGAATCCTGTTCATACTTTTCATCAGGAGACAACGGCCATGTGTGCCTGTAATCTGAGCAGCATTTGAGGGTGTGTTTATATTCAAAGTTTTAGAGTAAAAAGAGTTTGAAAAAGATGCTCTGGCGCAGAGATGCAGCAGTGGTCGGAGCGCGGAGCAGAGCGAAAGAGTGTTTTTCACTCACTCACAATGCCAATAGGTCGGTTTGCCGTAGACGAAGTACTTCATGAGGTACTGGCTGACTCCGATGCTGAGGAGGAGTACACGCAGTTGTCCAGTGAAGCAGAAACTGACGTTTATAGTGACGGCGAGTCCGCGCACCATAGACCACAATCATAGCGGCTGCTTCAGCTCAGCGCGGCCTCGGTGGAAGCATTCTGCGAGCGCAAAGCAGGGGACGTGGTCGGGGTGGCAACAGTAGTAGTACACCTATCAAAATAAATCCATGTCTGTAGCCTACTTTGACTAGGGAAGAAAGCAGTAGGCTACCTCTGTGACCCTCAGTGTTACGCTGAGCATGCGCGTTCATGTATTTTTGAAGGCGTGGTTTCGAGGGCTGGGCTGAAGGAGGAACCGTTTTTTTCCAAGATCTCCTACCCCTCCTTTAACTGCCTGGCCTGCAAGAGTGCAAAGGTCAATCAGTTTTAACTGTCTGGAGCTCAAACTGCAGTTCTCTGGATATATGCCAACACACATGTTTTTGCATCAGCAGTTACATTTACTCCAACATTCTTTGACAAAGTTTGCAAGACAGACTTCTAGTATTGTTGTAATTTTGGACAGCCCCATATACAGTGAAAAAGAGTGTCCTTTCCATCTAAACATTCACTACAGTTATCTGGAATGCTAGGTGACCAACGATTCAGTTTAACTAGAGTAATGTAAGCCCTCATCAACCACTCACACTGGCAGAGTTTCATCCTTATACTAATTGACTGCTTTTGGGCTTTTAAACATGCAGATTCCCAGTCTGCCACTTGGATTTCCTCTTGGGTGTCAGCTCTCCATGCATCCAACCTATCAATAGTGGATTCTGAATCATGTGTTAAAAAGGCTGTGTAAAATAAGGAAATATGACCTCTCCTCTCTAGATTTTTCAATATGAAGTACGACAGAGGTGGTTCAGATTCTATCTTACTGTATTTCAACATAATGAAAAGTTTAAATTATTATTATTATTATTATTATTATTATTATTATTATTATTATTATTATTATTATTATTATTATTATTATATTATTATTATTATTATTATATTTATTTATTTATTTATTTATTTTTAAACATTTATAAAAATGTTTCTTTGAAATGTTATATGTTTGGCATAACTTTTTAAGTATAAGAAGGTTGCCGTCCTTATTAAGGTCTGCTAACCCTAACCCCCATTAGCTCTTCCTGCCTTAAAACATGTGTGGCGATCGGAGAGACTGGAGAATATTAGATTATTACTGGAGATTATTACTACAATTAGAGTGATACAACGGTCACCAATATTTAAGCCTGACAACGCCACCCTGGGGATAAAGCCCAGTGAAATTACACTAGTGATGATAATAAAAGGCAGTCAGGTTCATTCACTAAGGATGCGTGGTTCAAATTATGAAAACATAATTTTTATTAGGCCATCTATGAAGGTACATTTGTGTCTTTATTATCAATAAAGAAAACCTTGCTTCAATCGAAGAAAAAATTTAAACCAAACAACTTCCACTTCAATCAAAAAAACATTTTCAAGCAAATAAAAAAGGCTTTGAATACAAAAACAAAGTTGAGACTCAAAAAACGACATTTGAAGACTGTTTTTCTTTGATTGAAAATGTTTTCTTTGACAGAGGTGAAGTTTTTTTTTCGTTTGAAGCAACATTTCTAATTCAAGTAATGTTCTTTTTCTGTTTGGGCCACATTATGGGGATGACATTTGCGTCTTAATTGTTCAATCCCAAAAATGTGGCTTCAATCAAAGAAAATATTTTCAATCAAAGAAAAAAACTGTTCAAATGAAAAAAATAAAATAAACTCCCCTCAAAAGAACTGAAGTGTTGAAGAAATTTTTTTTTTTTCATTAGTGTTCAAACAACTATCCACAGTCCAACTGCTTCCAGCAGCGCTGCCTGTTAAGTAGCAACAGGTCATGTAGAACCTGAGTCTGTCTACTCACACAGCCCACAGGATTACGGCTATCTATCCTGCTTTCTCTCACGCTCACGGGTTGTGGTCTCCCCACCTACACACATTAACGCAGTCAAACGCTGACAGACACAGAGGCAGATGCCTTTATTTTGAGAGCGAGGTATACATATGTCGCCCCTTACATGATGAAATCATTATGATGAAAATAATGGACGTTTCCATTGATGGACTGGGATGTCAGTGGACATCCATCCACAAAAAGACAGTGGGCTAATTAAATCCGATACGTATCCCATCTTTTGCCATGTGACTTTAGTCTGAACGGCTGGGTCACATTTATCCGACCTACACGTCATCGATGCATGACAAACGTCACCACTTCACGTCCAAGACGACATATGCGCCATAGCCACTCCATACACACATGTTTCTCTGTACAGCCGTTCCTGCCACCGCTCCACAAAATGCCTTTGCCAAAAACCTGGTTATCCTTTTTCTTAATCTTTTCGCTAGAACGGTCACATTGTAAGTGTGCTGGCTGTGGTTGGACATCAACTTTAAAATTGCGATATGCTCCTCTGCTGCCGTCCATGTTTGCTTCTACAAACAAAACAATGTCACACACACACTAGCTGTGACGCCATCGCGTCTTCTACGCATGCAATCGGGACAGTTTTGATGTGCAAGGCGTTCGTACAACAGGTCCCATACGAGTCGCATTTTATTGGAAGTGTGAACGGACACAAAAAAATTGGATTTTACAAAAAATTGGAATTGAGCATTGTGCTCTGCAGTGTGAACGTAGCCCAAGTGGCCTAGGTCGCATTTGAAAAAATTGGATCTGTGTCGTTCAGACTGACATGAAAAAATCCTATAAGGGGTCGCATAGGTGCAAAAAAATCTAATTTGTGTCAATCGCAGAGTTGATGAAGGGTTAAAAGTCAGAGATGCGGGGCACAACGGCACGCTAGACTGTCCAGGCAGCCCTCAAAAGGGATCACCTGACCAACGATCTGGACGGCTCAAGGTGGCACACGTTTGACAACGGGTCCGACGAGCGTGCTGTAATAAAGCCTCAGGGTGGCACCAGACCAACCGTGGAGCCGGTCCGCTTAAAGGAATAGTACACCCAAACAGGAACATCCAAAAACATGTACCTTCATTTTCTACTCACCCCCATGCTGAACAACACTCTGAAGCACTTTTCTGACGTCTCAAATGCAGCTGG
>JAUESF010000002.1:1217282-1228541 GCA_032274765.1 Malacoctenus tetranemus | reverse complement strand
GTGTGTGTGTGTGTGTGTGTGTGTGTGTGTGTGTGTGTGTGTGTGTGTGTGTGTGTGTGTGTGTGTGTGTGTACTACTACTTTTCCATGACCTAGCATTAGGCCTGACCATGTTTTATCTAATTCTGTCAGTCCAACAGACATCATGGTTGTCCCATCAGTGTTGTGGGTGTGACTGACAGAGATGTTTTCATGGTCAGGGTTTCCAGGAATTTCACTTCAAAATTTCTGACCAACATTTGTCACCTCCTTGAAAAGAATATAAAAAGCTACAATATATACAGCTTTTGAAATGATGGAAACTGCCTGATCATTCCCTGTGACACTTATGCTACCCATACAGTGGCCCATTTGGAAATTGCCACGTGTCATGCCCTGGTCCTTCAGGATTTGATTACAGGAGGAAGCTCCTTCGTGCTGCTTACATTCACTTAAAAATGTTGTTGGGTGATTGCTTTGCTTTGGTTTCAGAGAGCATAGTCATTCCACTTTATTTCCATTCAAGACTGTAGGGACCTAAAGAGTTCCATTCTTGTACTATGAAGGGCAGCTCTAACTTCACGATTGGGCAATGTAAGTCTCCGGTTAGCATGTAGCTTGCAATGTACTGAATGCTGCATGATTCCTGATAGTGACTAGACTGCCAGTGACCATCATAGTTGCAGCATGACAACCATTTGTAGGGCTGTTTGTGAGTTGTAGGTTGCTTTCACACAAGCATGGTCCTCTTTGAGAGGACCATACTCTGTTTCTCCAGGAAGATCTGCTCTGTTGGAGCATGTTTAAATGTGCACATGAATGTTATGGAGAACCAAACTAGTAAACTCTAGCCAAAATGCAAATGTTAGTCTCAAGCAAAAGAATTATGGCTCCCTCTTTTCACTGTGAATGCCAGTGGACTTTTAAATAGAACAAGTAATAGCAGTCGAGAGGGCCGCAGTTGTGTGAAAGTCCAGTGCTTTTCTGGGTACGAAAACCAAGCCAAAGTCTGTTAATTGTCAAAACGTAATGGCCAATTGGATAGCCAAGTTTTCTGCTTTGTTTGCTATTTCAGGCCAGTAAGTGCTGACATGGGGTGGCAGCACCCGAAGAAACGAACACGTTGGCTCATTCTCACAAACGCTGTGTGAATGTAGACTCAAACAAAGCAAGAGCAAGGAGACATTGCAATTTCTTCACCCACAAAAAATGAGTGCCTGGACTGTTCAAATGTCAGACAATCATTAGAACTTTAATGTCTGCCTGCCTGCCTGCCTGCCTGCCTATTTGTCTTTCACAAACATCTAAGCTTTTATTTCTAGGCATTCACACTAAGACCCAGCCTCTATTTTGCCATAACCCTCCTGAAACATAATGGAGCTCTGCTGCCCCCCCAGGCTAGGTGTGCCTCACACTTTGAGAGAACCTCTGACAGAACAGGTTTTTTACCTGCTCGAGGGGAGACTGAAAGTAATGCCTCAGTACAAACAAGTCAAAGAGGTTGTGGAGGAAAAAGAATGCAAAAACAACTGCTTGATGCAGTTATCAAGAGCAAAGAATTTGCGATCCAATACAAGAACTCAATAACTTTAACGTATTTTAGGTTCATCTGTTCCAGTGTATACGCTCACCAGAAAAATGACTATGTTCATTACTATCTTCTGAAATTTGTGTTAGTTTCATATAAAAAAACCCCTGAAAATAACAGTAGAGATGTTGACCTTGTTTCCATATAGATTTTTCATGTTGTGAAGCCTAAAGAACACTGTCTACAGTGGAAATAACCAGACTGGGCTCACTCGTGCAACTCTTTTGGATTAAAGTGGATTTCTAATAAAAGATATCATATTTTTAGAACTGTGACTGTCAAATATACCAATTACATCTTTATTTACAAAACATTACATTTTCAAAAGTGATCTTCAGATAAATTACTAAAAGATGGAAATATAACTAATACTGGCAGAAAACATGGAGGGAGTAACTGAAGTTCTGAATCACTTTAAATCAGAATATGTTTTTGTCTAAATGTTCAAATAACAAGTGTTTACTAAAAGGTCCCTAAAAAATCCCTCTCTTTTTGATTTTTTGTTTTTTACTGCCATTCAGAAAAAAATACAAAACAACACAACAAAACAAAAAAAGCTTCAACATTGTTCATGACACAAACCATTACAAAATGTTTCTGAGAGCTACAAACGCTGTTTTAAGTGAATTAAATCCTGGAAAACACTGTCAGGTAACTATGTCATGTTAAGCCCTGGTGTGCTTCTTTGAACTGTGGTCCTTTGGGTACAGAGCTTAAATGACCTCCCAAATATAATAACAAGAAAAGATTGATGGGATTGAGTTTTACTGTACATAAGGTAAGGAAAACACCTGTTTCAGTGCAAGTTACGGCATGTTTGACTTCGTAGCTACAGAAATAATCCTAGGCACACTTATGGTTCAAGACAGTATTCTGTTGAATATACTGTACATAGTGTCTGCAGTGAAGAGACACAAAATGTAAAACATTTTCATAATGTAATAATGATTTAGTTTCAAAATAATTCAAAGTTGATTATATATGAAGCTGTATTTAGGTAAATAGAACTTTTTCGTGTAGCACCCTTTTCAAACTACTCAGTATTTACAAGGAACAAATAGTGAGAAGAAATCAACATTTGTTTCACAGCTATGTTAGAATTATTTCACAGTTTGCTACAGTTTGTGCATTACTATGGTACTGATCCCCCCCCCGTACCTAACATTCAAAACAAACAGGACTATACTCCACAAACTGGCAGAGTATCACTGTTACTGTTGGTTTCCTCAGTCGTGATCACAAAAGTACACAGTGATTGTTTCAACACCTAAAATGTTGTGCTTTAGTGTAAACATGTACAAAAGTCATGCTAAAAAATGTTTTTTCTCGTGAAGCTTTATGAAAAATACAATAATGGGTATTACTGACAGCTACCACAGATAAGGGGTCCTCCAGTAAACCAGCTTTCTGACATTATTAGTGATATCTTGTGAAAGATATTGGGCTATTTATTGTGTTAATCCTTCAAAACACGAGTAATGGATGTTCCTTTGTAGAAAATATTCCGCGTATTTTCAGGGCTGTTGGCTCTCTCTGGAACCAATATGATGCTATTGCATTTTCGTTGGAGTGTGGACTCACGGCTGGATGTGACTGAGGGGGTCTCTGCAGCCATCTCTCCACTTCCTGCACCACTCACTCCAGATCCATGAACGCTACTATCTCCTGGAGTGACCCTTATTGTTGACAAGTCCTTCTGGCTGGCTTTCTGTGTGTGAACAGTGATTACAGGTGGCGTACTCACGGTGGCATTGGTTGTCACAATGTGATTGGCTCGCTTCTTGTCAACGGATCCCTCAGGGACAGAATCTGAGCTTTCTGAGTCCCTGTTCAGGTCATTGAGATCAAAAGACTGCCTTAAACTCCCCCCTCCTCCACCTGAACCCCCTCCTGTTCCTACGCTTGGTCCGGTGCCATGATCCAGGGATCGCCATCTCCATGAACCACTTCCATCCTTTGATGGAGGTTGGATCACCGGTCTGTTGTTTTCAGGATGTGCCTCAACTCGAACAATTGCTCCGGTACTCCCTGAAATGCTACCTGTAGTGCTGCCAAGTGAACTGGGTCCCGTAGTGCTGGGAGGGTCTTGGTCAGTCAGTGCTCTGTAGGGAGCAGAGCCCTGGCACCTACCAGTTGTGCTGCAGCCTATGCTGCTCTCATCTAAACTCTTGGAATGGGTCTGGAGTAGTCCTTGCTGCTTGGACATAGCGATGACTTGCATGATTCTTGGCTGAGAGCTTTGGCCATTTTCAGTTGTCCTGTAAGCTGCAGTGTTTTCTGCTGCCCTTTGCCAATTAGCGCGAACTGTGCTATTTACTGTTGCAACCCTCTCACTGTCGTCTCCTCCTGTTGTCTTCAGGGAGTTTGTCGTATAATTCTCATGTGCTTCCTCAGGTATGTGAACGAGCTGTGAAGACCCAGGCCTTGACTGCATGGAAATCCTCGCTCCTCCGGTGATGCCACTGCAATTGCTGGGAAGAGTGTTACTCGCTCCTGGACCTAGTTTGGACATGTATGCATGGGCATCAAAGCCTCCATTAATTCCCTTGGCTGCTGACTCAGAGGTGGCTCGGAGCTCCATGCTTCCATGGTGATATGGATGCAGGGAGGAAAGGCCGGATGATGAGTCAACTGAGGAGCAGTCTAGAACTTGAAGAGAGCACTTGTGATTGTTTTTACTTTTCCATTGTGACAAAAGCTGCTTTGAGCGGCTTGAGTCCATAGAGGCATGGTGGAGGGTGGCAGCGTGGCGTCTGGCTGCTTCCTCATATGCTGCCATTGCCTGAGGCGTGTGGACCCGAGGAAGAGTGTGACTGAAGGTCATTGCGGGATGCTTGCCTTGAGGGCTGTGGGAGGAAATCACCTCAACATCTGCACTGGTGTGCTTCAGGCTGTCATCAGGTCTCTGTTGCTGAAGGCTTCGGTGGAGCAGTCCTTCAGAGTATGAGGTTGGTATGCCGGTTTCTCCGGCCAGAGCCTTCATTTGGAGGTGGTGGAGGACAGCTTCTTGGCTTATATGTGGCAGGGAGCAAGGAGGGCGGTGCACAATTGGGGGAAGAGCGCTGGTGGCCTCCTCACTGGATTGAAAATTACCGACAGCATACAGCCCCTTAAAACAGAGACAGTAGATGTTTCAATAATCAATACATTTTTTTGTTTCATCAACAAATCAGCAAACAAAATATAGGATGTTTCAGCAGTGGTACAGTTTGATAGACATTCCTCAATCCCGAAAAATTGAGCTTTTAATTTGCTCCCTTGTTTGCTGCAGCAAGTCACTGATAGTTGAGAAGACTTTTTTATGCCAGATGCCCATCATGCAGTACTGAAGACTTGAAACAAGTTTCTCTAAAATCGATAGATAACCATAAAACAACAATAATTTGAACAGGGTAATAAACTGTGTCAAAGGAGAAATTAAATGTAGTGGAGAACTAAGAAAAGGGGACTACAAATGAAAAAAGAGTAAAATGAGCCCGAGAGACGGCACCCATTCGGTGAGTCCACCCTGCGCCCAATTTTGAAGCATTTAAAGCAAGCATGTAAAGTCCTAATGTATGTTTTCAAACATTAAATTTATACCTGAACGCTGCCAAAATCAGACAGGCATGTCATTGATTCAAAATATCTATTTGGCTCCCTCTAGTGGACTAAGATGTAATCTGCAAGAACTAGCTTCTGTTGAATCCCTCCAACCTCTGCTACCAACTGCAGCTGCTACATGCTTGTTTTGCCTTATAAACCTGCCAAGAACCCCAATGAACAGGGAGAACAATCAGGGGAAACCAGGCAACACTGCCTTGTTCCTCACTCCAGAAAACAACAGTCTGACATTCTTCTGTCACAGATCTCAGTATCAATTTTATGTGAGTTAAAATGTGAAATAATTTGATGAAATTATCTTAAAAAGAAGAGTTGAATGTTTCTTTTAAATTTCTCAATCTGACTATACTCACATTGATTTCTTCTTTTTATGTCAATTTTTTCTCCCGACAAAAAATTTTCAACATAAGGATAAACAAAGACAATTTGATTGAAAATGATAGGAGCTGAGTTTATGTTGATCATAAGTCATCTGAACGAACATTCAGAATGAATGACTGCATCATGAACACAGTTTAATCTGTTTCAACTTGATATTTCCTATTTGCTAAAATGGGGTTAGAGGACGTAGTAGAAGTCTGTATCTGATTTGGTAGATTGGCAAAAAAATGACTATGCAAAGGGAAACAAGACCAACAGTCAAAAGCTAACCCTAAAAAAACCAAGATGCAACAAACAACCATGCATATGCAAACAAGGAAATCTGATTCCACAACCAGAAATAATTCATTTAGATGAGGTCTGAAGACAACCTGTCATTTCTGTAAATGTGAGGGAAAAAATAACCTTGCTACACTACACACCAGGACTTTTGACTGCAGCTTAGGCCATTGGAAACATCTCAGTCTCTTGTCTTGATTCTTCCACAAGTTTATTTTTGCAGAGGTGAGTGTACTTTAAAAAAAAAATGCAGTTCTTTTGAGGAAATAGATTTACTTTTGTTTTTTAGATAAACTTTACTGAAGATAGGTCACAGACAGGTCATGGTTATTACTTGGCAATTAGTGATTCTGAATTATAACAAGCTTTGGCGTGAAATATACTAACTTAGATCAGAGTTGTCACATGAAGGGGCTTATGTTCATGAGCGGAGAAAGACAAAACCTGCATTGGAGATAGAACCAATCTGCATAGAGACAGTCAGTAACAGGAAACCGGACGCAGAAAGATTAAATCTGCTCTTACCAAGTAGACAGCAATACCTCCTCCAAGCAGGAAGCCCAGGTAGACATCAATGGCATGATTCTTGTACTGAATGATCCGGGTCAAGCCACAAATTATGGCGCTGATAATGAAGGAGAAAACCAGCAGGGGCTTGAGCAGCTTGGAAGAATCTGTCAGAGTGCTGTTGAAGTACATCTGTCAAGACATGGCACACAAACCACAGTGTGAGGCATTTAGATGAAGACAAAGTATCTCAGCGACACTCTACTTCTTTCTTTGTGTGGCTGTGAGCAATAGTTGGACTTTATTTCAAATGTTTTCACCTGGTCTTTCCTTTCTCTGACCTCACTGAGGCAGAAAAAACAAAGCTACACTGTGAAAAATGGAGGAAAACAATGTCATTTGCACATTCAGCAGATTTGGTGGAGTCAGCACACTGTAACTATTGTGAAAAGAACAAGAAAGGTTTGTTTGGTGGCTTTGACAAATCGAGCCAATGTCATTTTACACTGCTTCCTGACTTTCTGATTCCTTGAGCTTTATCACCTAATCGATACACATCTGTGCTGTAGAGGGGACTTAAACTCTGGTTACCTTGTTAATACTGCAAAGGAAACAGCCTCAATAAACAACCCCATCTTTTTGTTTTTCTTTGATCCTACAAACTGACATAATGAAGTTCTGTCTTGTTGAGCTCGTTGTTTTTGTTGCTGTGCTGCTGAAATTTTACTCACCGATACATAGATGGCAGCAAAGGATGCAAGGGTCGCATGCTGTGATGGGAAGGATTTTCTGCAACAACAACAAAAAAGAGAGACAGTGTGAAGTCACGGGCTGAAGCTACGGTGAAGATATTCTCTCTTGATGATGGTACAGGGAAGTTAGGGAGCAATTTAAACTTTAAGTTAATCCTGATTAAATTGCTGGAAAGGTGAACAGCACAAAATGACCATCATTTTTTGTTTTGTTATAAAGAGTGTTGTAAAAATAGCAAGCAGCTCATTTTGAATGATTTGCTGGTGGATACACACCTGGAACATACTTTCCTTTAGACACCTTTTACGTGGCTGTTAACAACATGAAGACAAAGCTTGTGAAAACCAAAACAATCTGCTTTGCTTTTTCTGGAAATCGTGAACTAACGACTCTGCAGCTGGCAAAGGGTTCAACACAAGGTTGATTCTCATCAAAGGAAAAAGAAGCATTATTGGAGTGTCGCAACAGCATAATCTTACTTCTCTTTCACTCCTCTTAAGTTCGTGTGCATGCGTCGATGGCGCAGGCTGCCTGTGACCGTTGCCCTTGATTTTTTTTTCTACACTTTTAGACTAAAAAGTCTCAATCCACTTTTCTTCATTTTCTTTATACTGGCAACTTTTGTTCATTGTGCCCTCTTGATTAAGGGAATTAGGAGGTTTTTTGGATGTTATTTATTCATGCAATGGAGGATATGATGTCAACCACCATCAAGACAAAACTGCACTTTGTTCACACCCGGGATCAGCTGTATGTGCTGAAGACAGCTGGCACAGCAACAACTCCAGTTATTGTTATTGTTATAGCGGAGTGACAGAAAATTACACCGAAGACACAGAGGGTGCAGAGGGGGAAAGAAGTTGCAGGGCGACAGAGTGGGGCTGAGACGCAGAAGACGTTTGGAGCAGGATTTGAAACTGCATCTTCTAATGCTGGTCATGGTTAACGTGCAGTCCCTGGCTAATCGGATGGAGGAGCTAACGGCGCTGGTCAAGAGTCAGAAGGAGCATCGGGAGTGCAGCTTAATTTGCTTTATGGAGACGTGGCTGCATCAGGATGTTCCTGACAACGTCTCCCTGGACGGCTTTCAGATTGTCCAGGCTGACTGAGATGCCACAGAGAGGAGCTGTCACAGCCTCTACGTCTGGTGTCCAATAGGGGCAGTGTTTCTTCTATTCTCCTGCTCTCCCTCATTTTTTCAGGGGGTGAGATCAGATGGCAGCAAGGCTGGTGTCAGGTGTGCGGCATCAGCAATCAGTGGAAGGAGTGCATGCTGATTGGACGAGACAGCAGCAATCACCCTTCATGGCTGCTCTTAAGCAGCAGTGTGACAACACCTCGACGCCGGAACGTAGCATTGTCTCAGTCAGTGGGTCGATGTGATATTTTGTGGATTTGCCTGTTCGTGACCAAAGCCTGAATCTCCTTTCTTGTTCTCAGTGTGGGACTACTGACCTGTTCCTCCATCATCAACCCGTCAGTCTTCCTGCTGCCGCCACTGCTCTCCTGCCACCAGCCCACTCCTCTCCTCTCACCATCCCGTCTACCCCCACCTGCCGGTGTTTCCCCCCTCGTCTTGTGTGCCTGAGTGATGTTAGTGTTGTCGGTCTGTTGTGAGCCGCAGCAATAGTGAAGTTTTGTGTGGACTATTCTTAGTGTGGCCTTTAGAGCCTTCCTGTTCGTTTTCTGAGGTGAGCGTTGCCACCTTCCCTTTATGTTGGTGTTCAATCTCAGTTGGAGTTTTGCGTTACTTAGGTTTTTTGTTTAGAAACCAGTTGGGTTAGGGGTTAGAGGGTTTCGGTGGTCTGTAAAGTTATGTTGCTTCATTAAAAGCATTTGTTCCATCTCTGACTGTGTTTCGTTGTCTGCGCCTGAGTTCCCCTATTAATCATCACAGGAGCAAGAGGAAAGGTGGAGGACTTGCCAATTTTGTTAACAACTGGTGGTGCCATTCTGGCCACATAACAGCCAAGGAGTATGTCTGCTGCCTGGACACTGAAGTGTTAGCTGTGGGACTCAGGCTGCACTGTCGGCCCAGGGAGATACGTTGCATTATGGATAACAAAGGACATTGAAGCCATCCTGAATGCCAAGAAGAGGGCCTTTTAAAGATGGAAATCAGGAGGAGGTGATAAAAACTCAAGAGATCCTGAAAGTGAAGGTCAGGGAGGCCAAGGACTCCTACAGCAAGAAGCTGGAACAAAAGCTCCAGCAGAACAACACGAGAGAGGTTTGGCATGATGACCATCACAGGCTTTAAGACAACCAGCAGAGGAGGCGTCGATGACAGTGTCGACAGGGCAAATGAGCTAAACCTGTTCTTTAATAGATTTGACACAGCTCCTGCCCCCCTGCCCCTGGCCTCTACTGCCTGCCTGAAGCCAAGTCTGTGCCCCCCAACTCTATGGAGTACTACATCATATAGACAGCTTGAACCTAATCTCCAAAAGGTTCCTATGCTGTGGAAGACGCCCTGCATCGTTCCTGTTCCCAAGAAGCCGCGCCCCAGCGACATCAAGGACTATAGACCGGTGGCATTGACGTCCCACAGCATGAAGACCCTTGAGAGACTCATCTTGGATCAACTACGACCAACTGTCAAGTCCCAGTTAGATCCCCTCCAATTCGCTTATCAGCCCCAACTGGGAGTTGAGGATGCGATCACCTTCCTGCTGGATCGAGTCTTCGTTCACCTGGACACACCAGAGAGCACTGGGAGAGTCATGTTTTTTGACTTTTCCAGTGCTTTTGACACCATCTGACAAGCTGTACTCGGTGATAAGATGACATCAATGCAGGCTGATGCTCCGCTCGTTTCCTGGATTATAGACTACTTGACTGGCAGACCACAGTTTGTCCGCCTTACATGCTGTGAGTCAGGGAGAGTAGTAAGTAACACTGGGGTTCCTCAGGGGATGGTCCTCTCACCCTTCCTCTTCACCCAGTTCACCATGGACTTCAACTACAGGTCTAAATCCTGCTACCTTCAGAAGTTTTCTGATGACTCGGCTGTGGTTGGATGCATCAGTGGGGGCGGTGAGGAAGAGTACAGGGCTGTGGTGGGGGACTCAGTTTGGGTGGAGCTTAAGTCTCTGAAGATGGTGTCAGAGAGCAGGTTGGCCAATGATCGACGGTCGAATCCCGAGCCCCCTGTCATATGTCATTTTGTCCTTGGGCAAGACACTTGACCCTCCTTGCCTCCGCTGGGGGCACAACTAGTTTTTTCACTGAACACAATCATAGAGATGGTTTGAGATCACTTGTGAGTAATCAGTCAGTTTTGCATCAAATTGTATGACAAAAAAATTATTTTCAACTGATTTGAATTATAACTGTTCGTACCACTGAAGAAATGTTTCTCAAGCAGCTCATGGCGCTACAAAGCAAATGTGAAAATGTCTTGTTTCACATCTTTGTAGTTTGGCACCTTTGAGATCGATTGACAGAGTTTGTTCACCAGCATGCACACTGTCAAAGCAGGTGGTACGCACAATGCCAAGACAAGGTCATTTTCAGACATCATGATGTGTTAGTGAAAGATAATGCCAGCCATATTTGATCACTTAAGTAACATGAAGCTGTGAGGAAGAATGTGATTTCAAAAAATGTGTGGGGGGGGACACATCAAACTGCATGAAATGTATGCTGTGATTGTATTTAGGCCACCAAAAAAGGCCTTGCTGGCACTCACAGCCATCCACTATGTTGTAGAAAAAGCTCAAACACCTTAATACTAAGAGTGTCTGCGCTATGCCTTGACTAAAGGAAGGCAGGTGCTACAACAGGCAATATCCACTAGTAAAATAGGTTAATAATACCCCTGATGCACAACTGCTGCAAAAAACAGCTTTCCCAGCTGCTTTGATAACAGATCTGAAGCTACAGCTGCCACAGAGAGAAAGCAAAAGACAGTGTTTAAGCCAGGAGCACAAGGTTATTTTTAGAGCTCTATATTCTGCAGCAAAAACAGCATGTGTCCCAAATGGACAGGTCAACCCCCCTTGCCTTAATCACTGCACCTTCTACCGCCTTACCTGCAGAGTCCAATGTATGAATACACAGAAACATATCTGCATTTATGCTCCTACTCAATTTTATACAAGGTTAAAAAATAGGCTTTTAAAAAGGCTCATTGTAAAAGACTAGATTTTCTTACATATTCTTATATAT
>JAUESF010000002.1:1203622-1217182 GCA_032274765.1 Malacoctenus tetranemus | reverse complement strand
CCTCTTTACTTTTGTCATCTTTGGTCTTGGTCTTGCCCCTCCTTGGTCTTGGTCTTGTGTTGGTCTCTGCATGCTCTGGTCTCAGCCATGACTTTGTCTCAGGTGCTGTGGTCGTGACTACAACACTGGTTGACCATTCGACCGTCTATCAAGGCAGAGTTTATTAGCAATGGATGTGGTATCAGTTTCCTTCATTATATCTCTTGACTTATTCAGACAGACAGAGGGACCCCCCCCCCCCACACACACACACACACACATAAAACTCCGGAACCAGGCCCCCAAACCATGTCCACAGTTCACTTGCTCAAATCAGCCTCGTTTCTCTCTCACTTTCCTCTGATTCCTGAGGCTTTGTGCTTTAACAGGATATTGTAACATGCTTGGTGCAATTTGCTGGTGGTGTGCTTACAAGCCCCCTAATCTGCTCTGTTTCACTAACCTAACTGGAAAGCGACACGCAAATGTTTGCGTCAGGCTCAGTTGAGCCGTTTTCCGCACATCGTATGTCGGTACACGCCCCCCCCCCTGCCGCCCCCCCCCCCTCTCTCTCTCCCTGTCTCCCTCCGTCTCTCGTCTCACGCATAGTCCGTATTCGCCACTGCAGAGGGCAGAGAAGACCCAGCCTGCGCGGTCGTCTGTCAGCGAGCGGCTCCTCGGGTGCATCCGCGACGACGACATGAGTCGCTCGGCGGGAGTCGGCGCTGCCGTGGAGGAGGAAGAGGCCGGGTAGGAGGAAGAGAGGAGAAAACGGGGCGTCGTTCTAAATATACGTCTCTGCCTCTCCGTCTGCATCATGCTTTACTTCCAGCTGGTGATCATGGCCGGGACCGTCATGCTCGCCTACTACTTCGAGTACACCGACACCTTCACCGTGCACGTGCAGGGGTTCTTCTGCTACGACACCACCTACACCAAGCCCTACTTGGGGCCGGAGGACAGCAGCGCGGTCCCGCCCGTCCTGCTCTACGCCGTGGTCGCCGGGCTGCCGACGTTGCTGGTGAGTGCGCGCACTCGTTCAACTTCACCACCGAACGGGGTTCATTGGCGTCGGTCACCATGGTCAGATCAGAGAGCCCGTGTGAACACACGCTGATTGAGAGAGGCATCATTGCTGTACTAACGACATAGAGGGGCCACTGCAGCATGTCACAATGGTGGGATTGAAACACCATGACGCTCGTCATTCATTCATTCATTCATTCATAGAGATGCAGTTGATAAATGAGGGACAAAGCACAGAACAGCACTAGAATTGGCTGCTTGGATAATGAAGTGTTAGTTCTGTCATTTATTTTGAGTGCCTGCAGTGAGTGTATGTACAAATCTGTTTGATTGGTATATTTTGATTGAAAGAATTATGAATAAATAAGAAAAGGAATTCTTTGAAAAACAGCTTTTGTGATCAAGTTAAAAATAGAAGCTGGTGCCATCTTGTGAGGTGTTAAAAGGCAATATGGTTTAAATAGCAGCAATCTAGTAAAAGAAAGTGACCCAGGAAATGCAGCTGTCACTGGCATGAAAAGACATTGTCCAATTATATACCAGTGGTAAAATCTTCTGTCAGTCCCTTCAAAACCGCGATCTAAGGTCTCACTGCAAGGCAGGTTCACAGACGGTCGCCACATTGAGCAACATCACAGAGACCAAACACAACCACAGAGACACTCCTGACATTTACAGTGGACGGTTGTCACTGCTCCTACAACCTGCTCGTACAAAAGCACTAAAAGAAGGCAGCATGAATTGACATAGATCCCTGAAGACACCAGTGCAAATCATCAAACAGTTGACAAATGATAAGTCGCATACTGCTGATATTTTCCTCTTGCATCTTGTCGTGCTGCCGCAACCTAGGGTGCATTCCAATTCCTTCCTTAACCCTCAGTCTTAACCCTCAGTCTTGACAAATGCGAATTCTCGCGACGACCAAGTGCTGTCCCAGTTCTCACGCCCCTCAAACTTGCCTCTCTTCTCCTCTACCTCCCTTGCTGTTAAGGGCTATCCAGAATGCATTGCGGTTTTGCAGAAAATGAACATGACGTGCATTTTCTTTGTTAATGGAGATGAAAAAAATTACAAAAAAACATTTTATTGTCTTAGTTCAGGCCCATGTTATGGATTAATTACCTTGCTGTCGCCTAGCATTTATTTTACAATCTTTTGTCAATAGCAGCCAGTGCCGTCTTCTACGGCTTCTTCTTCTTCTTCGGTCTTCACAGACTGAGCCCCGCTTTAGTGTAGTGTTGCCCCCTCACAGTCTGAAGACGTAACTGCATTAAGGGGTGTCCCATCTCTTTGTCACAGGATCGCCCCTAAACACTTGCCTTTGAGGCAGCTGCACTTTGCATATGATCCAACTAGTTGACTAATTGCAACAATAATCGGTGACTAGTTGACTATCAAAATAGTTGTTTGTGGCAGCCCCAAAGTGCAGTGAATTATAAATATATGTACTACAAAAATGAGTATTTGTGTTTTTGATTGGCGGTGTGCCTCTGGCTGAACAAAACATGTGCCATACATGACTTTTCCCCTTTTTGACGTAGTAACTTTATGTGTAAAAAGCCAATTGCAAGAGGTGCTTGACCTTGATGATGAAACAGCCTCTCTGGTTAACTAGACAGAGTTTTGTTCTTTCACGGATGTTAGAGTCATGATGGGCCAGATGTGGACTGCCACGCTCATTTGAGGTTGTTCATGTTTTAGATCCTGGTGTAACCCTGCTAAAATCAAATGTGTAGTATTTAAAAATAACCTCTATTGTGCTATGCATGGTTCAAAGTGATTTGTAGAAGATGTAAAAAATAGCAAACAAGTTAAAATGTTTCTAAAGATAAATGTTCATTGTTAGCGATTTCATCTGTTATTTTAAAGAGTTCATTGTCAAGGAGGAGGTACCGAATGTAAAAGATTGTGTTTGTGGTTCTTAATTGGTTAAGGTGTGTGATTGGCAGTATGAATGAGGAAGTGAGTGTGTGCATGGGGTGGCAAGAAAGAGACGGAAGGAGGGGAGGACGAAAGGACAGTGGAGCGAAATGCGTCACGCATTACACATTCAAGGCCACAGTTCGAACGGTGTCCTGGAGCTTCCAAGATGGCGCTCTGATCAGTCACTTATCACTGAGCTCTGCAAACCTCGCTGCCTTTTTTGATACTTAAAATACGGTGAACAAAAGTATATTTGTGCTGATTTGACATTTATTGCCAACCATGACTTTCGGTTGTAGCCTTCAGACCAAAATAAGCAAACTTGAGAAAAGAAAGACTGAACCCAAGAAATCGCACGCCAGCATGGGCTCTGTTAGCAAGATTCTTCTTATTGACTCGATGCATGACTATTTGGAAGCAATCTCAGAACCGTGACAGTACACCCTGATGGAAGGAGACTTTCCTCCACTTCCTGACACACCATGTGCTTCTCCTGCCGGTAAACTTGGAAAAGTTGCAGACACGGAGACATCTACTGTTCTCTCCCAGCTCTCCTCACTCACCAATCTGAGCAATTCAAGATCGAATACTCTTGGAAAAAATGGTCAGTGGCAACGACATAGTGACCTCTGAGATGAAAAAAAGCTGTGCAAGAGAACACTAAACACATCACATCTGTGAAAGAGTCCGAGACTTCTTCCAGAGAAGCTGCACGGCTTGCACGAGAAGGAGAAGGAAGACGTCCGCTGGGAGCTTGTCTGGATCTGCCAATCTGTTTAACCGGAGGCCAAGGATAAACTACCAGACGTCATGGATACGGTCCACCGCCTCAGTCCCAAGAAGCCCAACAACTACCAACCATGAGGAGCCATCATGCAGTTCGCATCCAGGATTTACCGTGATGCCAAGAAGTCGGCTTTCTTCAAAGACAGCAATGTAAAGCTGGCGGAGGACCTGTCAGCCGGCGACTGCACACGGAGAAACCTTCCTCTGGCCAGAAGTGGAGGAGGCCCGCAAGCAGAGTAAGCTGGTGTTCTTCGTTGAAGGACGTGCGTTCGTGAATGGAGAAGAAATTTTTCCACCTCAATGACTTGCTCCGAGACAGTGCTAAATAGAAGCTGAAGTCAGATGGTTCAACCGTCTCCACTCATCTCTCACATCTACTGTTCTTGTTCTGTTATGTTGCATGACTTCATGTTCTGGCCGTGGTTACAAGATAATCAGTATCAAGCAGCTACATTTTAGTTCTTGCTCATTTAAATATGCACTTTGAGTTTTTTAAAAAGTAAAAAATTACACTCCTGTGAATAATTACACACATGTGAGGTGGGTTATTTGCTTTGTTAACTTTATTCTCTTGTTAAATATGTCTTATTAAGGTTTAAGCTCAAAATTCCCTTATTGAAGGTTTGCAGTCCTCATATTCAACAACACCCCTAAGTGACCACAGGTTTCACAATTTAGCCACCTTTTCACTTGTTCGGTCTATGCCTTCATTTGTCTTTTTATTTTTGGTGCATATGAGTCCCACTCAATAGAACATGACAAATCGTACTGGAGATCCCAGTGGGGATGTGATTTGTGGATGGCCCACGGTACAGAATGCTCTGCAGGTGTTTGTGTACTGAAAAGCAAATGTAATGGAAACATTTTAACCTCATACTGTGATAAAATTGGTCATTATATATTCTTAATACTAGAGGCTTCACAGTCTATTTATGTTCGAGTCAATGTGTGTGGTATCAACTGTCAAACAGAGAACAAACTTGTCTTTGAGTGGTTGGAAGAGAGTTTGCTGCACTGTTTGGCTAAATTTCCAGATTCTTCTATAATATTGGGGGGGGGACTATAATGTTGCCTTTGACAATAGCAAGGGCAGGTGGCCTTCTAGGGGTCTAGACTCCAACTCATATGTGAGATTATTTGCAGAAAGATTCAATTTAACTGATTCTTGGATGGATTCTCACCCAGATGAAAGAGCATATACTTGGTGTAACATGACGCAGACCAGACACTCAGAACTCAGAACTCAATCAGAATATTTACCAGACCAGGACTTGGTCATTCAGGAGGTGACATTGTTTGACGCAGCACAAACACCACTCTACGTTTACTGTTTTGACAGCATGGGGAGGCATGTACTGAACCAGCCCATTTTGAGTTCTCAGTGCTTAGGTGAAACTTTATCTGCAAAACTCCCTTTGAACACGCCTTCCATGAATTTCTTGAATCCCATGTAGGGATTGATATTTTCAGTTTTTAATCATAAATGATGTTGACTCTCAATAACCGATAAACAACATAAACCAAACCAACAAAAAGATGTGTTTGCCCTTTTGACAGGCTGTGAGTCATTAAAAAATACCACAACAAATAAAAGTTTGTCCTTATCGGCATTATTTTTAGATGTGCAAAGAGCACCATAAATGATACACAACAAAATGATCAGGTTTTTAATGTCTACTGGCCCTGTTACATCTCCAGCTGAAACCAGTGAGCTGCTGACACCTTTGTCTCTTGTATCAGATGACATTTGGCTGAGGATTATATGTAGTGTGTGTTGTCATCAGGGGTGTTTGCAAGCAATATTTTTGAATGACTCCTGTTGCATCAGTCATTTGTTTGCAGTTCGTTTGCAGTTTTTAATCAAATGCTGCTTTATCACACATCCAAAAGCATCAACCATTGGTTTACAACCATTGGTTCATCAACCATTGGTTTGTGCAAAGTCCATTTTTTTCTCTTTCAGAGAGTGTATGACAAAGACACAGGAGTGTGTCTTTCATGTAGTTTATAGAAAAGTTCGATTACGATTGGCTTCACATTAGAGGGAACATCAAATTCATCCATCCATCCTCTATCCCACTTCAATTTACGGTCCCAAGGGGTGCCAAAGCAGATCCCAGAATATGACTTCCTCTGTTGGAATTCATATGTATAAAACTTCAAACAAGGCTTGTCAAGAAAGTAGAGCCTCTCCTGGCTGCCGCTTGTTTTATCTTCACCAAGCTGCGTAATTGCTTGAATAAATATTTTTAATGCCAGTGGAATAATGGGATCTCCACTGTCCACAGCATCAAAAATGTCTGTTTTATTATGAATCCAGTTGTGTCAGACTGTTGTCTTTGTGTTGAATTACCATGATGGCTCAAATTTGGACTGAATCCTCAATAATGAACGACCGAGATACGAGTAAACCATCTCAGTCTGAAGATTTCCAAAGTTGTCGGTTTCCAATTGATGTCCTCTATGTTTTTGTGATGGTAAAATGCAGTAGGCCAAACATAGACCATCAAATCACTAAGTTGCTGAGTCTTTTAAAATGAATCATTTGCAAAACACCTCCCAGTATGTTCTCACTTTAAGCTGCTATACTGTGTTATAGTGTAATGTTACTTAGTCTTGAATCATTTGTTGGTTATTATGAGAATTTGAATTGAACTGCAGTTGGAAAGTACATATTCTGTGTGTGTCCATGTTTTCACGTGTGTGTGTGTGTGTGTGTGTGTGTGTGTCTGTGTGTGTGCGTGTGCGTGTCGGCCAGTATTGGACATCGGCCATTCCATCGGTTTTTGAAAGCCCCCAATATCAGTGTTTGTGTTGGCCTTCAAAATCCCACATCGGTCGGCCTCTCGTGTCGGTTTCAATTTGAGTCTCAATGCCAGTTCATCTGTTGTGTTTTCGCATGCTGTTCCACCCTGTTCTCAGTCCATTGTTAGTAGTTGTGTCTGTCCTGTGTTCCCTGTTGCCAATGTTGTTGTTTTTTTGTCTCTGGACCTCAAGCCTGCCTTTCCCAACTGGCTTTGTCTGTCAGCCCTCATGGGAGCCTTTGTTATTTTTGGAGTTTTGTGTTTGGACATGATTTTTCTTTTTTTTTTCAACGTTGCCTAATTTATTCATGGGCACAAATACCTGCCTACCAGCCTGATTTCATGCATTTGGGTTCACTCTAGTCTTATGACAAAATTCAGGCATGGAGATGGTCAGGGAGGTAGTTAAGGGTCTAAACGAGCAGCACATGGTCGCTGTGGCCCTGTCAGCTTTTGTTATAGTTGTTGGGGGAGTGAGAAAAATAGCCTGTGGCTCTCATGTTGTTTCTCATCCTTTTTGAAATTCAGGCGTTCTTTTAACCACCTCTTGCCCACCTTTGATTTCATAGGCTGTGTTTATGAACATGTGTTATCAGCACTGCCACAACAGTGGGCAATGCAACTATTTTTCAAAAATGAACATTGATGGACATATGTCAAATTAATTCCATGCACAATTATTCAAATTTCAGTCGTGATCATGATGTTGGCCACCACGATACAACTAACCCAATCAGGGCTCTAAAAACATTCTAAATGATTTTGTTGCGAGTCAGTTATGGACGGTCCCCACTCAGGACACTTGGATTATATGGGACGAGCAGTATGGAGGAATATTGACACGTTTTTGTGGACTTTTATGGACATTTTTGTACCGGGCCCTATCGACCGCTATTATTTGAACGTGGGCAGATAACAAGAAACCTGAAAGATCTCCAGCTGCATTTGAGACGTCAGAAAAGTGCTTCAGAGTGTTGTTCAGCATGGGGGTGAGTAGAAAATGAAGGTTCATCATTGTTTGGGTGTACTATTCCTTTAAGAGGAGGTCTTTCATATGTTCCTAACAGACACTCTGAAAGTGTGTCCTCACTAGTGACTACTCCATTTGAGTCTGAGACATGGTCCAGAAGTGGCACATTTAACTCCTCATGTCCAACCTGCATCTGATTTTATGCCGATGCTGCCAAACACGAGTTCCTGTGTTTCAGTTATGCAGTGTTAATTTTCTTTCTTACATAATTCAAATCAGTCATAGTCCAACGATTTGCTGCTGTCAGGGGAGAGCCACATAAAGTCACAGTTGCTACTCTGTGTTTAACTTTTAAATTTGCAAGTGGGGGGGGGGGGGAGACACTGGTTGGTGCAGCTGCTGTCTGCAGCGATGACCTTGTTGCACTTTTTGGTTCAGTTTCAGTGGTTTCGTACAGGGATGCGGAACCACTCAATCTTCACAGTGGTTTCCAGCTGTGACTCCGGTTCCGTTTTTTTTTTTTTTTTTGCTGGTTCTGGCTCCAGCTCAAGTTCCGACCTCTACCTTGTGGTTCCGGGACCGGTTCCACATTGCTGGTACATCCAGAGCTGATCAAACAATGAAAGCGGAACAGAAAAAAGGTATTGCAACGTGAACGCGAGCGGGACAGCAAGAGAAATGTCACCATGCCGGCCGACCACGTGCCACCACTTCTGATTTTTTTTAGCGGCTCCGTCTCCAGTTCCAATCTCAACCAAGTGGTTCCACCGGTTCCGGTTCCACATTCCTAGTTTCGCACTAACATTATTTTTTTTATGCCAATTTTAGTTGGTTACAGCCTTCCAGGCTAGACAGCGGGAACAAGCATCGCGCTGCCTGAGCACTGACTACAGGGGGATCTTTCTATCTATCTATCTATCTATCTATCTATCTATCTATCTATCTATCTATCTATCTATCTATCTAAATGGCGTCTTGAATCAAACATTTGCCTCAACTTTTGCATTTCATTTCACGGCTTCTTATTTCCACATTTCATCAGTGGTTTGGGAACTGGAACAGGTGATTTTTTTTTAGCGGTTCCGTCTCCAGTTCCGACCTCAAGTTCCGGTTCCACATCCCTAGTTTCGCACTAACATTATTTTTTTATGCTATTTTTAGTTGGTTTAGGTTAATTTCTTCAACAAAATTTCTTTTAGATACATGATAGAAATTAACATCACGGTGTCTGTGCTCAGCTTTAAGAAATTACACATAACAACAAGTTGGTCTGAGCAATAAGACCAACATATCGCGATGAATCACATTTTCTCTACATGAATGAATATTTTTTACATAATGATGACATGGAAAGGCCTTTCTTTGATGACATTTTGAATGAAAAGAGATTGGTGGGTTTGAGTCCAAATGAAGAAATCGGCCTGCAGCACAATTTGCAAAAACAGTTTCGTGGTCTGTGTTAAACTTTTTATACCCAGACCCTGTGTGCATTTTTGGAAGCTGTTCTGATATAGTGTCAGACCAACTCCTGTTTAGGCCCAACATGACCAGATACTCAGAAGTTATCCATAAGAAACAGTTGGATGTGACAACATAAACTAACTGTTGACAGCATGTCTGACACCCGTGCTCTGTACTGCCTGCAGTGAGTGCAGATATGAGCGATGGGGTGAAAGGGGCTGACAGCGACCGTCATCATGACAAAGTCAAACTTCGATGCAGACAGAGAGGAGGAAAAGTAGTTGCTCGACGTTTATTATTTTTGATATACTGTATATTCATGCTTCTCACCCAGCCCGACTGACGCCATATGGTCCCCTCTTTTGGGTTTGAACTCCTTGTCTTGTGAACAATTTGTAAACAGTCTTTGTGTCCTCTTGGATTTGGGGTCAGCGTTCTTTATGATTGCCCTAGAAAAAATAGAAACTGACAGTCAAAATGAACAAAGTTATTGATTTGTTTTGAACAATTAATGTCAACTTTAAAGAAAATTGAAAAAACCCTAAAATCTCGACTATTCCCATGCATATGCGCAACACACATTCCATGTACATAAGCAAAAGAAAACAAACCCAAAACATTAAGTTATCAAAGTGAAAGCAAAAGCCCCTGAATGCACAATCGGAATCTTTCTACGAGCACCCATCGTCAACATAATGTACACATAATGCAAAAATTATTAAAGGAAAAAAACAAATAATGATTTGGTGTATCACTCACATAACCCTGTCAACACTTGTTTGAGGCAGATTTTGTAAGATTTCATGTTATGACCAATTTTTATTGTAAACTCCACACTGTTTTCAAGCTTCAAACAACAAACAGATTATCTTAATTTGTTTAGACTGTTGTGAAAGTAAAGCTCTATTTACCCAATGTCTAGTTTCAAACATCTTTTGCCGATTACCAGGTAACAAAGTCTTTCTGCATTATATAATACCCATGCTATATTTAAGTTAACTATCTATTTATATTTAAGTTAACTGTCTCTTTGGGTCCTAAAATAGGTATATAAACAAATCGAGTGAATAAATACACTGTCAGAATGACTCAGTTTCTCCAATTCCTACTTGAATTATTTTGCCTTGTTTCTTTTCCCATTCTCAATCCAACTGCTCATGCTTTATCCCCCTTTATAGGTCGAGTGGTCTTTCATTCTTGTGCAGTAATATTTATGTAGACCAAAGTTATCCTTTCCATTGTTTGGTGGGTTCTTGTTGCGTTTCATTCTCTCAAGTTTGACACATAGCCACGGGGCCTTTTTGTGTGTGGTTTGTATGTTTGCCCCGTGCGTGCTGAATCATTTATTTCCATATCTGGTTTTACTGTAGCATTGTAAAGTCAATAATGAAAGAACTGTTTTCAGGCACAACCTTCTCGTTGCCATGGCTGATATGTCTGTTGTAAATACTGTATATGGAGTTTTTTTTATATTTGATATACTATTGATATCAATATGGATTCTCATCCATTAAAATCATAGTTTAGTCTGGTTGTAGTTGTAGACTGTTTTACTTCTGCCTTTAACACATCACTCGCCCTAATTTTTGCTGGCTATAAACCCTACCCCACTTATAGGTCCTGCAGAGAGCATGTCTTTACACACAGGAAACATGTAAAAAGAAAATCACTTTCTCAAGAGACAATTTTAAAAAGTCGGTTGGGCCGATGTATCGAGACGATTTTGCCATCTGGCTGATTAATCGGCATCGGTCAAAATGTGGATGATATTGACTTTCCGCTTTGTGCCGCGCGGTGATTCTGCCTTCTCCCCTCCCTTTCTGAGCAGCAGCTCCGTGCTGCTCCTCTCCCTCCCCTCACAGAAAGCCTTGTGCTCTTGCTGCAGCGCCCTCCCGCTCCCCCGCACACGCATACACTCAGAATCGCAGGCAGCAGAGAGAAACAAGACAGAGAAACATAAAGTTTACTGATGGTATGCTTTGTAGAACTATATTACACTACACTCTTGTGCTCCATGACAACAATCGTCCTCATGGAAACACGCTGTTTGGGCGAGAAGGCCAGTTTAAAATGTGAACACAATGAAATGAACAGATATATACAACTGTTAACTTCATCTCTACTATGACCTAATGTAAGACTATTATACAGCATCTAAATGCTGTGTAAGTTGCCTCTTTGTGAAATAAACAAGACATGTGATTTCAGAAGAATATAAGATAATTATATTGTGTCCCATTACACTTCATTCTCTGATGCAGGTTTTGATGGAGCTTATCAATTCAGAAGTTAATGTTTTCATTCAACTAATTTTCAAAAGGCTCCAACTAATGTGTTTGGTTTTAATCTTGTTTGGAAGTATTTACAGCTGCAACCTTGTTACTCAAATCTAGTTAAGCCCCTTGTGTTGAGTGGAAGATGGAACTTTTCAATAGCTCCTAAATATGACACATTCACTCCACTGGTAGTGGTCATAGTTTTTTTTCCCGACCAGCGCCTGCGTGATGTCTGCCTTCCTCTATCATGCTGGTCAAATGATATACTGTATTGTCCATGTGATCTGTGCTATTTTTGTCCCTGCAGCTGAAGTGTAGCTTTTACTCTGAACAAGATTGCTAAGAAAATAGTCCATAGATAGAAATATGCCTGCAGCTAACATGTAAGTCAGTTTAAAAAAGACGAAGGTTGCCATGGCAATTTCACATATTTCTTCATTCAATTTATTCACCCTCTTCATCTGCACAGTCCAAACATGGTGAGTGCTGAAACTGCTTTCAAAACATGAGAATGGTTGTTTAATGTCTATTTTATGCCTGGTTTAGTCCTTTAAACTTATTTCAAACTTGTAGTGAAAGTTGCTCTGTGAAAATGGGATTTTATCAATCAAAAGCATTCATCACGGCACTGGATTTGACCAGTTTCAGACACCAATAGTTGTGCTACACACTGAATTAGAGTGTGACAATTATTGCTGACTTGCAAAGACGGACCTGCCGCCTCTGCTCCCATGCAGTCTGATCAGTGATCCTGTCCCAGCGAAGCAGACATCTTTTCTTAGCTTCGTCCCAATGCCCTTTTATAATGAGTGCATGTTATAAGATTCCTCTGCAAAACACGAGGTGTTACATTACCCACGTGACCACTAAAAATTGAGACAGAAAGTGTGCCGTAATTTATCATTGGATAAATCTCATAAACAAGCGTGATGTAGTATTTCTGAGGCCTGTCACTTATACAATCATTGCACGTCACTCGTGCATCCTACTGCCACCACAAAGCCTCCTTAATGTTCTGCTGACTTGGTTCAGGCAAATAGGCTATGTCCTTTAATGATGTTTCATTTGTTTTATAAGACCTCGTTGAATTTGCAGCAACAGAAGTTCTCTGGAGCAGTGTGTGGTTGTTTAAAGTGCCGAGCACAACAAAGTGTTCAAATATCAAGCACCTTTTTTTGCACTAAATATTCCACTGAAGACCGCCTGGAGTAGCATGTGCAATGTTCCTGCAAGCATTTGATAGAGAGGAGCCTCACTATCAAAGTTGTTGATCTCCAAGGTACCTCCTTGTCATTGTTTGACAGGGTTCTGATCATGTGAACCTCATGTGGAGCCTGAGATTCCAACACAATTTAATATGTGACAGCTGTTTACTTTTTCACTCTTCTGATGGAGAATGCAGGGCTCATTTTTTTGCAGAGGCCAATGACAAAATTGATTAGTCTCCAAAAAATGATGATGTTACACTTTGAACACGAAACCGGCAACAAATACAGACAGTGCGGGAAAAGCTGCTTGCAAAGCAAACTAGTGTCTCATTTGAGTCCCTTGACTGCCAAGAAGTGGAGTTAAGGGAAGTGAAACTGACTGCTTGTCACCTTACTTCTTTGTACCCTTGAGCAAGACCCTTAACCCTGCGCATTGCACCGTGTCAGCCCGCTACTCTTGGTATGTCTAGAAAAGGTTAACTATGAATAGTTCAGGTTATGGGGAGAAAAATGGACCTTCCCAGTGGGATCTAAAAAGGAAGACCTTAACTGACCATACTGCAATGTTTTGCATTGCTGTTTGCCTTGTTCACCAAGTAATGATAAAGCCAGGCTACATTAGTAACTCTGGGATTGATGGAGTTGTGAATCGCACCTTGCTTTCGATGGAATAATCTAGACCATTATCGCATTTGACACTTTCCTCTTTCCAGGTTTAACTCCATCCGTATAACTGCATTCTACAGTTGTCTGTCCAGATGGCATCGGCATCAGAAAATACTTGCATGCTACTCTGAGCAGTGAGAGCGAGGATGAGGAAAAGGCGTTTCAAACTCACAAATTTGCACCTGAAAGCTTGTTTTTTTTCTCTCTCTCTCTCTCTCTGCACCATGACCAGATCACCATCACTGAGACAGTGCTGTTTCTCGTCCAGTACACGTCTAAAGAGTTTGACCGGTCAGAGAAGACAGTGGCCACAGGGGACTGCTGTTACCTCAATCCTCTTGTACGGAGAACCTTCCGCTTCCTGGGTAAGTCCCAATGGTTGTGTTAAATAAAGCTACAACGTGTGCGTGCGTGCGTGCGTGCGTGCGTGCGTGCGTGCGTGCGTGCGTGCGTGCGTG
>JAUESF010000002.1:1165753-1180871 GCA_032274765.1 Malacoctenus tetranemus | reverse complement strand
ACACACACACACACACACACACACACACACACACACACACACACACACACACACACACACACACACACACACTTACATATATGCACAGCTGAGAAAACAAAATGTCTACCATGAGCTGACGACAGCTCAATTTATGCATTGAGGAGAAAGGCATTTAAATAAACAATTATCCAGGGTCTATAACCAGCCTTTTTTTGTGAGGCTCGCTGAGTGACACGCCATGAATATAGATTTCCTCTCCATGTCCGATGGCACAATCTGAACTCTAACACCCATGGAAAATCCATTTAAACACCTAATAGGATCAACTTGACTCATACAGCCATATCCTCACACGTCACCTCCCATGATCATGCTCCAAAGATTCTCATACCACCGGGCGTGAGACAGTCATCTTTTTTTATACGCCTCTCTGTGGCTATAGAGGAACATAAGGGGGACGACTGTCTCATTGTCGCATGCGATATATTCAGGGCTGCCATTTTTAAGTTAGCAACAGGACCACTGAGACGTGATCCTATCTGTAATTAAACAAATCTTTTCAGTCATTACCATTGCGGATTATTCAAATAATGCAATTATATGTTTAACACTTGGCTTAGTTGATAATTACTGGTCCTTTCCTGGTGGAAACAAACAAAGCGGCATGTTCAAATGTGTGTAGGAGGACACAAAAGGGAGCATTTGTGGTGTTCTCACAAATGAATTGGAAAAAAAAGAAATCATACACTCGCTCATGGACTCACACACGGACTTGCACACAGACGCAGTCACACGTTGCCTCCCCTGCATTTGCGTGTTGATTGTTGGAGGTGGTGTGTCACCGACTTTTCCCGTTACCGTGTGTGTGTGTGTGTGTGTGTGTGTGTGTGTGTGTGTGTGTGTGTGTGTGTGTGTGTGTGTGTGTGTGTGTGTTGTTTTGTTATGGGGTGGGTGGGGGGTGTCTTTTCTGTTGCTGCTGCAGGTCTTTGGCTGGTTGATATCACTGCTGCCATGTGCTGTGCACCATTGTTAGCCTGTATTCAGTGTTTGCCGCACACCAGATTCATTCTCATTTAGAGCGACCAAAAAATATTCCGAATGTTGTTTTCATCAAAAATACAAGAGGTTTGAAAAAGTGTGCCCTTTCGATTCATGCTGATTTCTTGAATGGGCCTTTTATTCTTCTGCTAAACACAGCAGATGATGAGGGAGTAAATACGTGTGCTCTTGTGAAAAATAACACTTCAACAGAGCAACTACAGACAATTATTGCATGTAGAGCATACTGGTCATTTCCTAAATTATATCTCAATCCTTTTTTTAATGTTATATCTGGAAAGTATTGGTTGCATCACCTGAGTAACACAAACAAAGAAATTCACTTGGGGAAATTTCTTGAAAAAATAAAAGAATTGAATTGTACTGATGGCAAATATACACGTCCTCTTTTTGATGAGTCCACTCAGAGCAAGGTGCTATTGTAAAGATAGGTCAGCAAAAAAAAGGTGCCTTAAAAGTCGACCCTCATTGTTCCAGATGCAGTGCATGGTCGGACACATATTTTCTCCCTGTTTTATGCAATCCTTCTTATTTATTACTTCTTTTTATTATTATTGATTGTTTACTTTATTGCCATCTGCTTTGCCAACTGAAATTACTAGAGATGCACCGATAAAGAAATTGAGAGCTGATACAGTCACCCGTGTTGACAGTCACAATTACACCAACAGAACCCACCTGAATCCATTTGGCTTTGGCTCTGTCAGTTGGTGTTTTTTTTCCCATTTTGGAATGCCTTTGGCTTTTTCATGCAAACATATATGTAAACTGAGTAATTGAGGTGAAGCATGGTTAAGTGTGACTGTCAGACGCACGACACAGCATACCACATCCATACAGCACATCAGAGTCCTCGTGCTGGGTCAGGTACTCGTGGCAGGCACCCGCGGGTACCCATCGTGTACCCGCAAAAACAGCTGATTTGCAGGTGGTTTGTTCAAACTTTTTTATCTTGGGTTCGGATCTGGGTGGGAAAAATAACATGTGGGCCGGGTTGTGGATTTAGCTTGACGGATCAAAATTAATATAAAAAATATCAAATATTTACTTTCTCAGGATCGCTTCCACTATTTTTGCAATGGTCACTGGTTCAGCTGATTAAACGCGATTCACCATCTATTAACACAATTTGTGATTGGACGGGAAAATCAAAAGGGCTGCCACCATCTAACGCGCCACTTCTAAAACAGTTATTTAGGTATTTAAGAAATAAGAGGATAAAACATACAACTGTCACTTTGTAAAGTTCCTGAAGTGGTCAAGCACTAAAGTGTCTCCCTGATGGATTTCTTTTCTCCTATATGGATTTTAAAACATGCTCGTAACTGCTGAACATGGCTCAAGTCTGGATAGCAAGTAAGTCCACTATTACGCATACAAAGTTCCCTTTAAGAGATTAAAAGTTCAAAAGCATTAAACGTAATAAACAATTGGTTTTACAGTCGTATGGGAGAAGAACACAGAGGGTCGATGATTCATGACTGAAGTCAGGCTTTTATTGGAAGGGCTGCCTCATTCAGGTGCGTTGTTTACTCACTGGCACCTTAACTGTGGCAATATGCTGTTCAATATTCAGACAACATGACCCAAAATGATTACTTTAAATACGGGTTACAGTTCGGGCTGCACATGGCCTTCATTCAGTGCGTGATATTAGTGATTTAATTCAAAAGTACAAGGAGGAGTCTCTGCCAATGTATTAATCTGCCACAGAAAAAGGTTTTCATATGGCTGAAAGTCATAGCGCAGGATATTGCTGCTGGATTCACCATGCAGATTCCTGAAAACAAAAAAAAAATATGGTTACACCTCGATGAGTGTCAATGTAAGAAGCATGCTTATTGCAATTTGATTGGACGTTCCTCCTGTCACTAGAGGCTGTGGCTGAAATGGCAAGAGTTTTAACCAGCGAGTCCCAAAGTGTGGGCTGCGGCCCCTGGTGGGCTCTGGTGGTACTGCAGATGGGCCGCAAGAACTCATTCAAAAACAAATATATCTGTTAAATCCTTGCTGTTTAAAGGTTTGGGTGGGCCCCCGCAGATTTTTCACATTTCAAAATGGTCCTTGGTGTTTAGAAGTTTGGGAATGGCAGGTTTAGGCCTTTTTTAACCTCTTCTCGGATATCAGTATGAAAGCTGGTAGATTTATCATGCTGCATCTTGGTTTAGAAGAAAGAGACAACTTCTTCCTGGGGGTTGAAGACATGGTTGCAAGGGATGGCATTTTTGCCACAGAAATTTGCTACTCTTGTATGGAGGTCCTGGTCTCTCATATGCACTTTATGTAAAGGACAAATACCAGCAACTCCCGTCAAACACACCAGGCTTCATTTGCAATAGGCTGACTGCTGTCTGAAGGGTGGACAACAAAAGACACTGATTTTGAGTCAGTATTTATTGGTGCATCCCTAGCAATCACTGTAGAATGTAGTCTCTTACCAACAGCATTCAGCAGTCTTGATATGTATTTGAATGAATTTGAACTCGAAAGACAGGTGCACAAGTTTTTTCCAACTGCAGAAGTTCAAACACACATTCAGCTGACTCCTAGACAAATTCACACAAGTGTAGTCTCATTCACTGTGTACAAAATGAAAAAAAATTGCCTTTTCATTTAGCATGCCAGCTGACTGCAGTTTTTGTTTAATACCAATGGCAACTACTGGGAAGGCTTTTTTTACAGGTGGATATCAGATTTATTTTTATTGTTATGTGTCTGTCTTGTATTTTTCAAGTGCACTGTGGGAAGGGCATTTGGTGGGTAATCTTGTGTTTATCTTGTGAATGTATACATGATTGTGTGTATTTTGGTTTATAATGAAAATGTAATGATCTCAAATAAAGTCATGGAAAAATGAAAAATAAATCTGATTTTATAAACCTTTACACAGAACAGAGCAAGCACATTAGATGACTACATACATATGAATAACATTTCATCAAAATGATTGGGGAAAAAATGGAATTAAATGACAAAATGCTAATTCGCAGAGTTGGAATTTATGCAATTTCACCCCAGACATACTTAAGAACATAGTGTGGTGTTTGAGCTGCATCAGCAGACCACAACAATGTGTCATAATACCTCTCTATTGTATTTGTTCAACTTATGTTATATTTGAGATGTCTGGATTTAAAATGTACAATCAAATGTAAATAAATTTGATCAATTTCAAATCACAAAAAGTACACTTTAAGTTAAGTATTGTTAAGTATAATATCATATCATATAATATATTATATTATATTATATTATATTATATTATATTATATTATATTATATTATATTATATTATATTGTTAAGTATTGTTCATAAATTAATAAAGGATTATGTGCTTCATGGGGTGATCAGCTTAAAAGAAAAAACAAAGAAGAAATACTCATGTAACCAGATGAAAGACATTCACTACTTTGCTGACTAAAATTCTGACAACATGAAAGTGTTGTTGGACTCTGGTGTCTGCACCACATTATCTGCGCTCCTCAGGATGAAGGTGGTTTGGGCTAAATGGGGCATTAGACAGTAGTTTGGTTTCCTCAAATGTTCTGTTAAATGTCTGGCCAAAACTGAAGCTTTTACACTACGGACCATGTGTGGCAGCGTGTCATGAGCGAGCCCTTTGAAATGTAAGAAAAGCAAGCACGTCACTGATCCTACAATAGATCTCATATATTTTAAGTTTTTTTTTATTTTGTTGTTTACAGACAAAGCAGCGATGCCTAATAAATTGTAGTCACTTTCACATAAAACCATCAGTCTCATTAGTAATAGCCTGGAATAAACATGTAAACAATTGATCATTTCACCTCTAGATTTTATGTGTGACGACAGAAAATCCGACCATGACAGAGTAATTTAGGCAAAAATAGACAACGGAAAAAAATTTCATGAAAACGAAAGTGTTGAGTTGATTCCGGAATGACTTTATCTATTTAGAAGACAGCATTTTTCCTTTTGTTACTCTTTGTCTGCATATGCCAGTATGCCAGTCTGCCAGTCAGTGAACAGAACCTCCTTGTGCAAGTCAATGGAAAAAATATATATAGAGAGAAACATTTTCAAATTAAGTTGCAAAAGAGGGACAGCAGAGTTTTTTTTTGTTTGTTTTTTTCAGTCAAAACTCTACTGTTCCAATCCTGGAGTTAAGACCACAATTGTGACATTTTTCTGGGTGCGAAATCTTGTGAAAAGGCTGCTGGCTGATAGTGTTGGTTCTGAAGTGGTGCAGTATGTGAGTGTTGTTATGTGTGTGCCAGCCTGTATTTGGACTCTGATCTGCCCATTTCCAAACTGTTGTAAAGTGCCACCACACTGTAAACCAACACTGCTAAAACAATGTATCAAATGCAACGGATATCCTCCTGTGTTGACTTGATGAATTGTGTCCTCTGCCTCGGTGTGTTGCAGTGATTGTTGATGGTGGTGGTGTCTGCTTGTGCTACTCGTCTTGACTCTCTCCGATCCTTAATACAACTGTGGGGCATGAATGCTGCTGTGTACTAATGGCATGATGCTAATGATGCTAATGATGGTGACTGTTTTAAAGCAAACCAGGCATGTGAGACACAAACATTTTCACTCATCTGAGCAGCAGTAGTGATGTCATTTCCTCCTGGAACTGTGATTTGTCTGTGAATCAAAATTAACCTCTGTCTTCAATTCCAAAGTTTTAAATGAGGTTTAAACTAAAGAAAACAATTTGTTCTTTTTTGTGGTAAAAAGTTATTGTTTTTTTGCCCTTTAAGTCCATTTGACATTTTTCAAGCAATTTTCTACAGCAATTTTCTAGACGTGCTATACACTGCAGTTGAACATTTATCTTACACCACTGGCTTTTTCAAATGGGCCCATTGATAGACCCCAAAATTAATTAAAATTAATTACCTTAAATTTCACCAACCCATCACAAACCTGCTTTGAATTGACAGTGCAAGGGGATAAATCTGGCTTTTATAGTGATGGCACGTGTGGTTTACAAGAGGCTTTGAACTCCCGAGCACATTGTGGGAACAAGCAATGTGTGTGCAAATACAAGAATCAAAGAAGGCTTTAGAGACACAGACATTCAGCTGAAACCACAAAGACTGGCGCTGACTTACATCCAGCTGCCACGGCACCCAGCGCTCTGTGGCGCTGTTACCAAGTTGAATTCCTGTGCACACTGTGCATTTGGCGAATAAAGTGATTCTGATTCTAAGAATGGGACTTCCTGGGATGTCTGGATTCTGGGAGATTTGAGGGGGCCAAACCGTGCTGTTATTTAACAGAGGAATAAATTGGACGGGTGGGTCATTTGTAGTTGGTGTAATTCAGTTAGCATCACATGATCAAGTGTTGTTTTGTCTTTGCATTCAGTGCAAAACTTTGTTGCATTTTCACTCTTGAAACATTTCCTATGATATAATTTGAAAACAGAAAAGAAAAAATAGATACTGCTGTTTGAGACAATGTTTTCTTTGTGAACTTTCTGTGTATTTTCAATGTATGTTTTTTTTTTTTTTTTTTTTTTAAACTTTTTTTCAGTTTGGAAATACATCACTGATTGTTGTGGGATGATTGTGGTGCAGATTGGTTAGCAGCAAGCAACAGCAAAGAATCATTTGTTGGCAAACGATCGGTGAGAAAGAAAGAAAAAAAAAACAACTGGCAAAGGCACAGCCAAAAAGTCCAACCTCTAAAATATATTTCATCAAAACGTTTCGTTTTAATTATCTGTTAATGCCATTGACAACTAATTGTATATATAGTTGAGGTTGTGATTTACGTCATAAAGCTGTGTTATGTGGGGAAAAGTGTCACAGATTTTTTTCTCTTAAACTCAACTACTTTTCCTATTCTAATTGTTTTAAATTTTTCTTTTAAAAAAACATATTAAGCAAACATTGTTTTTTTTTTAAACATTTAAATGCATTTATGACGATAAAGTAATTTTGACATGAGGTGTTAAGAGAAGAATTTCCTTTTTGAAAGAGAGACACTTTTTTCTTGTGTATTTTTCAGAATGCATTCAAGACTTTTAAAGTTTAAAAACAAACCTAGTACTAAGCAAACATCACAAAAGAGAGGTGTTGTTTTTTGTTTTTAGCTGTTTTTAACATAGACACAGCAACTTTAATCTCCATCTTTAGAAGGTGTTAATCTAAGCAGACTGGACTGACAACACAACAGAGACCCAGGTCCTTTTGGGCCTTCACTGATGAGTTTTTTTGACCTCATCCTAACCTTTCACAGTGTGATTTGCTGTGACAAAGTGGAGGAGGAGGCTGGGTTAATTGCTCTGAGAAGCTCAAACTCCAACTTTGGATGCTCCCTCACTCAGAAGTGGTGAGAGGAAACAAACTTAACTGTCCTCCACGATAGACAACATCTCCCACCCAAAATTAAATGAGAATCATTTAAGAAAACTCGTCAGAGCTTTCAGTTCCTTATGCATATTTGTCCTTAGCATTGCTCAGGTTTGTATGTTGCAGCTTTGTCTGTGAAGAGGATGCAGCTTCACTGCTCTGCAGACTCAGGCCAGCTACACACAGCAACAGGAGCAGCAGGACTGGAGTGTTTTCAGAAAGGAGGTGGAGAGTTACTCCCGAGCCGCTTCCATCCTCTTACTGAACCAGTTTAACACTTCTGCTGCCTCCCACCTTTTGTCCAACCCACGAACCAGCAGCATGACGTGGTTTATCGCAATAAAGCCATGTCTGCAGTGTTCATTAATTGGAGCATGCTGCATTTCCTCTTTGCCTCAGACAAAGGCACTATAATTAATAAAACTATACAACTACCACCTCTAAACTTTCCTACCTCTCACAGTATGTTTATATATCCCGTTTGATCTTTCTTGCCCCCATTTGTTTTAGGAGTCCAGCTGGAGGGGTGAGGGCTAACAGTATTTTAGCTTTGCTTATCAAATACACTGGCCTTCATTCAAAAAAGGGCTGCTATGAAATGTATCCACATCAGTGGCTTTACAGTAGGGAGCTAACCAATCTGTTTAAAAAGCAATCTATTTCTCACTGTCGTGGAGAGTCCACAGATTGAATGGGGGAGTCCTCAGCGGTCAGCGCGCTCCATCCTTCCTCCCTCCTTTTTTTTTTGGTTTATCCCACAGGTCCTCTCCAACTCTCCTCTGCGCTGGTTTGACAGAAAAATATCTAGAAACAAAAATGGAGCTTGTAATAATTGAAAGCAACAGGCAAAAATGGTGCACCGATTCCAGCACATCACCCTTGTTCAAACAGGCCAAAAGTTTTATCTTCTGATGGTTTTTGTAAAAAAGACAAAAAAAGTTTAGAACATAGAATATGTGAATAGCAAACATTAATATATACAATGAATGGTAAAATGTATTAAAAAAAATTAAACGATAACAAAAATTATGAAGTAACTAAAATTAAGTAAAAAGTCATGTAATGAATAGGTAGGGTTCTTTGTTGTGGAGAGGAGGAATTGTTTAAGCTCAAGAGCTGAAACTATGCAAAGCTACATTGAAACTTTCAGTGATGTTCTGCCAAACTTGCAACTGAAAGCTGAATTCTCCATCTCGCAGCTTAAATGAACATAAAATAATAGGTAGCGTCATACATTTCCCCACTCTGCACCCCCGGAGCTCCACACAGAGTGCGCATGGAGTTTCTATACACCTGGAACACTCCCAGGTTGCACTCTGAGGGGAAGGCACAGACTTTTCAGCCTGCTATTCAGCTCCACCTTGCTCAAAGAGGGAGTTTTAGCAGGTGCGGTTACCAAGCAGCAACTAGAAATTGAGTGGGCGAATCGTTTCAGACCGGGCATGATCAGGAGACAGCGCTGGTTCAGGCCCCTCCAAGTGGGGGGGCACAACCAACCCCCCCCCCCCCCCCCCCCCCAAAAAAATGGAAATGCTAAATGCTCAAACTCTTTAATTTGCAAATGCAGAGTTTTCAAAATTTTCACAATACATATTTTTTCTGACAATTAATTGTTTTACAAATAATTACAAATTTTGAGTCTTGAGTCATTGTGTCTTTGTCTGACCTATAACAAATAGTTTAATAATGTTTGATGCCCTCTTGGCCAGGGTGCGCTTAGAAAGACATTTTATAATTAACCCGATTTATAATTACCTACTGGGAATTACCTGATTAGATAAAAGTAAACAAACAACAATTGTTGATGAAATCAATTAACAGATTTACAAACAGAAATGTTGATCAGTTTTAATGAACTTCAAGTGTCTGTGAAACAAACGTGGTTTTTGTAATATGAAAATACCGCATTTGTCACTTGTCGTCAGCATGCTAATGTACTCAGCTGCTTTCAGGGTTTTTGTTGTCAGCCATCACACGATTTGCCTGCTGCACCGACCAATATAATTGAAACTGAAAAGAACACGGGCGTGCTGAAACATTTTTGAAGTGTGGAAAGTTTTTTTTTTGCTTTTCAAACAAATGAAATGAATGTGTTCCACTCTCAGCCCCGCTTGGAGTTATCATATTTATTTTTTAGAACACAACTTCTATTTATTTGCAATTTGTCAGCCAAATGATATGATCGGGATAACCACGATGAAGCTGAACCCGAGACAGGTTGCACGTCTCCTGAATGTAAAATTTATAGAAGCACTCATACTGATTGTTTTGAATCTACAATCAGCTTCATGTGTTAGGTTTTAGAACTTTTAAATGAGGAAAACAGTGTCTGCACTCACTGGGTGGAGATGCACTCATACATTCTTTCTCTTCAGAGTGTTCCTCCAATTATTCACACGTATCCTATAGATGGAAGCACCACATCCCAGCAGAGCTCAGACTGGTCAGTGAGTTCTCTTTTTTTAACGTACTGAGCACTTAACCTGACCACACCGAAGTTTATTCTGCTGAATATACCAATTTAGAAAAATATTAACCTAATTTTTTACACAAACAATCCCCACAGGTTTAACAAAACTATCCCACTAAACTGACATCCAGCTTTGCAGTAACAAGCCTCAGATCCATGAACTCAGTGTCAATGAAGAGCCTTGTTTAAAATGTCTGTCGAAAAAAGGTACAATTGTTTTGAATTTTGTTCTGCATTTTTTTTGTCTGAGCTAAAATTTGCTATATAAATCGTTTGATCACTGAAAGAAACATGTTGTGTTTTTTTCCTCTTTACTGTAAAAAATTTATGTTATCATTTGATTGCATCGTTCACCCTCTCCTTCCAGGTGTGTTGGTTACCTGGAGGAACAAGGGTGTGTCCTGTGAATTATGTTCACTGTGATCCATCATGAATTGCACCCTCTTACCAACACTTCCAGGAACATTTATTTCCAGGTATATTTTCACCTGTCTGAAGTCTATGAAGCAACTTAGAGCAAAGTGTGGATTCAAAACAGGCTGATGAAGTAAAAAGAAATTACAAGGTGTTCATTTAAATCTGTAGCTGTTGTGGATCTTCTGTTAGACTGTTTAGCACTTTATACATTATCATCACAGTTTTCTCTGCCAGGTTGATTCGTATTCTGGTTCTTGTTTGAGGTCATGCTGCAATTCCTTCTTTGGAAAAAAACAAGCCTCCAAATTGTCATCAGGTCACTTCAAAGACCTTCTCTCATTTTTTCCCCAACTGACCTCCAAATGAATAGAACACAAACAAAATGAAGCTGCTTTACAGTCACACAGATAGCAGATAGGCAGAGAAACGAAGGCAGCATATATATTTTCCAGCTATCACCACCTGGGCACATCACCCCACCAAGTGGCTGAAAACCCTGGCCATTCTTTCAGAGATGAAATGGAAAGAGTCTGTAACCTAGGGTTTTGGTGAGGACTCCAATGGTGCCATCAAATTTACTTTAATATGTTGTAAAATGTTCAGAAGGGAACCTTTTCATTCATGTATGCAGTGCACCTTGAATCTCCTTGACTGTGTGGTACTGTACCTGCCTCTCTCCATCCAGACGCATGCACGCACCAGGTTGTACAGCTGTACAAAAGCAGTAACATACCTACTTAGACACTGTCCCAGAACTTCTGCTTTAGCAAAGAGAGAGATAGAGATCAGGCAGAGACCTGACAGCGTCACAAGTCTTTCTGGTTGCCTCAACTCACTATTCTCTCTGTGCACTTCAACCTTTTTTGTTTGATGTCCAACAGCCAGGTTCCTTTTTTCTCACTGTAGAAGGACCCATGCAGCCCTGCAGAGCCAGACAAACTTATAAAGAATTGCACTAACATGTGACAGAATTGACGCAACATCAACTGCTCCCAGTGTGGCCACAAATTCCAGTTGTCCAACAAAAGGCCAGGTTTGCTCCCAGGAGGGAAGCTGAAGCCAAGTAAAACCCAATTTGCATCCCCTCCTTAACAGACTGCTCACTGCTGCCAAATTTGCACCAACCACACCACACAGTGGACCATTGAGCATCTGAGTTGGCAGCACTCGTCATTTCTGGGCCAGATGATAGTTTTTGGATTGACACAATAAAGTCACCATTGTTTGTGTATTCAAAGTTACAGGCCAGATTTTGATGATGGAAGGTGCAGAGTGCATTAGCCATGGCAAGTGCATCATTGGTAGTGTGACGCCGCACAGTTTGCCCTGCACCAGAGTCCTGCACAGGTCCAATTTTCAAGATCCGCCCCGCCCCGACCCGACGACGTACAAACCCGCACCCAAACCGCAAACCCGCGCTTCAGCCTGATTAGTACCGTGACCCGAAAGGTTGGAACACGATTCGCAGCCCAATTCGTATTTAAACTTATCATTTTGGGTCTTGCTGTCTGAATATTGAACAGCACATTGCCACAGTTAAGGTGCCAGTGAGTAAACAACGCACCTGAATGAGGCAGCTCTTCCCATAAAAGTCTGACTTGAGTCACGAATCATCAACCTTCTGTGTTCGTCTCCCATATGAGTGTACAACAACTCGTTTGTTACATTTAATGCTTTGGAACTTTTAATCTGTTGTAGGGAACTTTACATCTGTAATAGTAGACTTACTTGCTGTCCAGACTTGAGCCACATTCAGCAGTTACGAGCCGTAACATGTTTAAGAATCCATCGAGGAGAAAAGAAATCCATCAGGGAAACACTGTGTTTGATCACTTCAGGAACATTACAAAGTGACAGATGTACATTTCATCTTCTTATTTCTCAAATACCTAAATAACTATTAACTGTTTTAGAAGTGGCACCTGTTAGACAGTGGCAGCCCATTTGATTCTCCCGTCCAATCACAAATTGTGTTAATAGATGGTGAATTGCGTTTAATAAGTTAAACCAATGACCATTGCACAATAGTGGAAGCGATCCTTAGAAAGTAAATATTTTATATTTTTGATATAACCACGGGTACCCAACCCAGTGCAGGACTCTGCCCTGCACTTTCGAGGTCAAATCAGACAATGCATTTGCACATATCTGTGTGCTATCGGCCATGTTGGTCTGAAAATGAGGACTTGTCTGGTGCATTTGTAGAGTTTAGTGTTGTTATTGGGGTTTATAGCTTGTTCTTAACAAACTACAGAAAATGAATCGAAGTTCTCAATCCAAACAACTGACAAAGCCCAAACGAGAGAGCACTCGGTAGAGTGCAAAACTTTGCAAAGCCACACATGAGCAGTGTATCACTTCTGCCAGAGCTAGCCCGATAAACTGATGCGATAAGCTTTTTTTCTTTACGGTGACGGGGGATTATCATTCTAGATTTATGCTTTGATCTCTAGTTTCTAATGTAGAAATGTAGGTCCATTTTTAACATAGGAATGTAGGTTACTGTGTAAATTTATCTCTTAAAGATGCATAATAATAATAATAATAATAATAATAATAATACGAATAATAATAATCTATAAAGTGCTGCACAGATAAACATAGTTAGGCATCTGGTTGATTCCACTTGCAACTTTGGCTCCAGATATAATTTGTGAGTGAAACCCCAGTGTGAATGAGAATCCAGTGTGGAGACGGACCAGAAGGAGGAGGCTGGAGACCTGTCAGTCAAAGCAGAGAGAGTTTTTTGAACAAGTATCAGATCTGGAAAAGGGATGTGCATACTGAGGCATGCACTAGCGTTCTGACCAGTGTCCCCCAAGGTTACTGCTTTTATAGGCTTTCGGACAACGACGTAACAGGATGTTCCTAATTTGGGCCGAACAACAAGGGTGTCGAAGGTTTGCACATCTGCGTGCAATTCGTCACTATCTGTCGCAAAGTAGACGCGGTGGCACCAATGAAGGATGGAAGGCCTCTCGCGTGGACGTCCGTCCTCCAGCTCTGCACTATCTGAGACATATTTAGGTCTGGGCACGTGTCAATAACAAGGCTTGGGCCTTGACTACTGCACACCAATGTTTATGGCTAGGCTGACCTGATCTGAGCCTCTTTCCAGAGTCACAATATGTTTGCCATTAGCTGTACTGAATAGATCAGTTTTTACTTCACACCCCGAGCAGTTCTTTTTTGGTTCCAAAGGATATGTACAACACTCCACACCATTCCACACTAATATGCAACATTTTGTTCCGTTACAGAGCATTTAAATCAGTAAGTGTTGAGGTAAAGAAAGTGTTCCAAATTTCTACATTATTTCCAAATTATTGTTATTTGTAAAGTCCCAGAGGCCCTGCAAAGCTCAAAATATGTGACAAACTGTTACAAACCTCTTATTATCCTATGAAATTAAAGAATGAAATACTTTGCTGGAGCAATAATTGTGTGTTTGATCACAGTCTGGCAAAACAACAACCTTGTAGCAGATCCACCAGTTATTGGTCTGAGGTACTATTCAGCGACTTTTTGTCTAATAAATGTACTTTTAAATAAGTCTTCAATATGGAATCCCCAAATAAGGAACTCATAATATCACAGTCAGAAATATTTACTTCAGTCCATTCTGAACTCAAAGTACCTGGAAAGACAAAGGAAAGAACGGCTATACTCAAATTGATTTACCAGACCATGAAGATTATGCACTTAAAGCAGCCCATCTAAATGTTTTAGGATGATTTACAGATAGTCACAGCAGGACACAAGAAAGCCTTGACAGCATTATTCATTTAAAAAACTGAAGGTCTCTGTGATCTGAAATTCCATGGAGACCTCAGCAAGAATAGATCGTTTTCACCAAGTGTTTCTGCGTCCATTTGTCAGTCTGCCCACGTCACCAGGAGAAAATGCCAGTTTACAACTGTCAAAGCATGTCTACTTCTAGATATCACTCTTAAACAGGACCGAGGCATGGTTGAGACCGTTTTCATCAGTTTTCACCCCCATAACAGTCTCTGTTATGGGGGTGAAGTCTCAAGTACATGACAGAGTTACTGATGAGCTTTTCAGGAAAATAATACCACTTTGTTTTAATAATGGTGATTAGTTTGATTCAAAGCCTTTCACATTTCACAATGCTGAAGCTGATCTCAATCCAATTCATCCTGTTAAAAGACTGATGCAGTCAAATGACCATAATTAATCACCAGTATCTTGATTCGGTGAATAAATCATGGAAAAATCCTTTTACAAAAACACGTCCACATCATGAACATTCCTTACTGATTCAGGAAGTTAAAGTGAAATCGGGTATGACCTGTCAGTTCCCGTTGGGACATTTCAGAGGCTCACACAGGAAGTATTGTATGTTGATTCAGACTGTGTGCAAAGATGGCCTGACTTTCAGTCCGAAATCACAGATCAGATTCTGATTGTTTTTTTTCCTGATCAGCGAAAACTTTTAAGACATTCGATTATGATTTATTGGGAAAGGAAACACTACTATTCATTATTGAAATATTATTGTTCAGTTGCACCATTCAGAGATAAGACAATTCAGTGTGCTTTACAGACAGCAACAGCAACACACAGGGTTAGATAGAAGGTAAATGAGGTCATAAATTCCAAGAAGAACCCGCGATAGGAGATATCCACAAAGTTATCAGCTTTATTTTTTACAATTATTATATAGTTCTGTGCTCCGTGATAGTGCCATGCAGCTACATAGCTTATACCTTCCTTTAACTTGTCCAGAAGTCTAAAGGAATAGTAGACCCAAACAATGATGTACCTTCATTTTCTACTCACCCCCATGCTGAACAACACTCTGAAGCACTTTTCTGACGTCTC
>JAUESF010000002.1:1134372-1145606 GCA_032274765.1 Malacoctenus tetranemus | reverse complement strand
AGTCTATTCAGTAGGACTATCAGCTGTGTATCCACCTGACTTCTGCACAACACAACTGATGGTCCCAACCCCATTTACAAGGCAAGAAATCCCACTTATTGAACTCTCCACAATTGCCCTGCATTGTTAATAGTCACTGTTGAATTAAAAACTATAATTGACATAAATCTGCTGCCTCCTTCAGTCACTGTTTGTAGTTGATAGGTTGCCAGAAGCTGTGGCAGTAAGCAGACTCCTGAAAGTACAGCAATGACCATGGAAACTGTCCGAAAATGAGCCCGAAAAAGCCCAAGTGGCAAGTAGGTGAGGTTTTAAAAAGCGCAACAGCGCAAGCTTAGCCTTTATGGCCCTACACAATATGTGCTGTACAAATTTCCAGTAAGTGCAACGGTTTTTACTTCATGCACCACTGAACAACTTTAATAGGAATAAATTGGGCTCCGCCTCGAACACGGTATCTAGATCTTAACATACATCCATGCCTCAGAGAAAGATATGAGTATTCTTGTTCCTCCTTGCTCTTAGACTGTACCGTTATTTTGGAGGCTTGTCAGTGGCCAAAACTGCTAAATATCAGAGCATTATGCCTTGAGTTCCCTTGCGGTTTGGAGAAAGTAGTTTTGAGATGGCTTTTGTAACTTTAGAGTAAGTTATGCAGAGTAAGAAATCCATCAAATGTAAATTGCACATTTGTTAAGAAAATTATAGAAGTTTGAAGAAAGATCGGAGTGCTCCTGTTCCTCCATGTGTTGAGACTTTACCTTTGAGATTGGTTTCATTTTGTTATCGTGGTCGCCGTGCCTGGGGCCTGTAACAAACTTTGGGTGCTTGTCCTGGATATTTCCTCTTTTGATGTTGCTTCAGCTCAACCAGCGAGAGAGTGTCTCCAAAGGTGTCACTCGCCATGTTTCTGTCCTGTCTGGTTCCTGTTAGACAACTATGAGATCTCCTCTGTTTGTCCCACTTCTCAAGTGTTGCTCAAAACTTGATCTCCTTGGTCTCAGTCATGCCTTTTCTCTTCATTGCTTACCTCTTGCTCCTCAGGGACCCTTCGGAGAAGTAAGTGAGAAACAACTGATCACTGATTGAGACGAATATGAGCAGCTCAAACTTATCTCGAGACAAGATTGAACAACAGATGAGCAACACTTTTTTCCAAGGGTATTCTTATTTTTCTTTTTACTGAGATGGTTGAGAAGCTGCTGAGAACTCAAATGGTGAGAAAACCAATTTCGTCTTGATTTGTGCTCATTTATATCTTAGGAGATGCAAATGTGACATAAATGAGATCTCATCCTCTGTTTTGCTTTGCTATGGTTCAGCAGTGTGTATGGTCTCCATGTGCCTGTACACATTCCTTCACTCTGTCTTTACATGTGCATGTTCAAAGTTGTCTGTTCAACATGATTTTCCCTTGACATCAAAATGAACATAGTGGGAAAGGGAAGAAACAGGACTAAACCTCTGTTTTTTTCCTCTACATTCTATTTTTCTTTCTGCCTTGTTGACCAATGAAGTATCGCACATCATCTGGGTGATTGTGATCCCCCTTTCTTATTTTGCTGTACTTGCCACTGATTGTGGTACCTCTTGCACTTCCCCCTGCTGAGGGTGAAAACACACTCTGATGAAAGATCCAGCATTTCCAGAAAAGCTTATCATGTTAGACATGAAAGAGTTATAGGGCTTACTTGATCAAGACACATCTAAAGACAGTGATGCACTGCTACAGCTCCTCAGGCCTCCAACTTTGGTGATTTTGTTTCAGATCCTCCACTGCCCATGTTTCCTTTTGGCAAGAGACTAAACCCAAAGTTACTGCAGAGCATGAACCTTGCCTGTAAGACCTGTCATTGCTAATATGTGACTGAAGAAGATGTGACTGATCATGTCAAATGTACTGAGAATGCAGTCATGAAGAAATATGCTGCTTTGGAAGATTATGTATGGCCGGGGTCCTCAATTAGCGGACCGCAGTCCACGACCAGACCACGCCACACCTCTCTGCGGACCCAGGACAAATGGCACTTTTCAAAAAAACGAAACAAACTTTTTTTTAACACATATTATTTGCATGAATCGCCGATCTATCACAAAATTCAGTTTCATTTTTTGTCAATTATCTCCCAAGTTCCCACCTCTGTTGAAATCAATTACTGCTCTCTTTTCTCTGCTCTCTCTGGCTGTTGCCTGGGTGACAGGGTATTCTGGGCTGTCATCTCTATGACAACGATGCGCTGATTATTTTGTTGTATTTTTATTTTAAGTCAAGAAAATGTTAATTTATTTTCATTTAATGAGAATGTGCATTGAATTTTTGTTAGGACAAAAGAAAACCACCTTTACCACCTTCAACCTGCCTTGTATTTGACAGACATTAATAAATGGACCCATGCTTGTAAGAAAAATACAATTATGGACCTTCAAGATTAGTATTTGAGGACCCCTGATGGATAGTATTTGAAATACAAAGTCATGAAAAGTGTTTCAATTAAAAAAAAATGTTAATCATACAATGTGTAGATATCATAGGTTTTGTCACAGTCCTTGTTTCTGTCCTGTCTGTTTCCTGTTTTATTTTGATAGCTCACCTTGTCTCTCGTTGCAGGCTTCTTGACTTCCTCTCCTCCTGTGTGATTGTATGCTCCCTCCCTAATGTGCTGCACCTGTGCCTGCTCTGTGATTAGACTCACCTGGTGCTCCTGGTGTATCTGTGGGCTTCTGTTCTTGTCTTGTTGCCAGTTCGTCTGTGTGTCTCTACCAGCCTTCATCCCCCACCTGTTGCTACGAGTACCGACCCATTTGTTTGACCCCTGAGCCTGCCTTCCCGCTGACATCGCCTGCCCGTGCATGATCCCCTGGACTGTTTTTTGGATTTGGGTTTTGCTTCGTCTCCGGGGATTCCCCTTTTTTATTGCCTGACCCCTGCTTGTCCCCTACTACATCCCTGGATCATCTGCATCGCGCTACTGCTGTTATCTAACTCTGGACCGTTGACTTGTGTTTCTGGAATAAACTCATTCAAACGACGTCGCACTGAGTGCTGTCGTGCAAACCCAGCCATCAGCACTGACAGGTTTGATCTAGAAGTATTTGAGTGAAGCTCAATGATTAGTTTGAAAAGTATCTAAAGGTATGTGTGAATGCTTTATACCTAACAGCTACACTTCCAGCTGATAGAGACATCTTGTCAAAGGATCATTGTTGATTTTGCTTGATTACTGGGTGATCAGTTGCTCATGTGGGCTGGTGTCCTTGCAGAGGATTCAATAGTGACAAACGGTAAGAGTTTAATCTTGTGATGTTGCCTTCACCTGCATCCAGAATGAAAGAATCTGTCACACATAGTCACGAGGAAGTTCAATTGAATATGATATCAGGCCCATTAATGGTGTCAAACTCAAGCTTGTGAGTCATTCATGTGGCCCTCTGGAACTTAACCACATCTAATTCTCTCAAAACAAACAAAGTGGCCATGAACTACATCTCTGTGACATTATGGTGGTCGATCTATGATCAATAGATTATCCTATAGATTTTGTGTTTTAATCTCATTCAAAGATTATTCAAGGGACATCAGTTTTGTTTTAGTTTTTTGTCAGCGTGATAATTTTAATCATCAATTTATCCTCAATTTATTCATCAATGTCATGTCGTATTCATCAACAAAAGAAGAAAAAAACTGTTAAAAAAAGCAGGCAAATGCTTTGCAAAGATTTTTGAGAAGGCCTTTGACAGAAACTCGTAGGAATTTACTTCATTGAAATATAAACTCAAAGGAAACCAAAGAATTCAGAGTCCAAAAAGCACAGAAAGTTTTGCATTGACTATCTCAGTCCACTCAAATCTCAGCTACTCGCAAATAGCTGAAATCATCATGTCCCACATTCTAATGATAACATATTTTGCAGTATACATGGACATACAGCCAAGCCTTTCTTCTGAACATGTGGACTATGCCGTGACTATGAGAACCATTTGAACTGTTTTTTTTTTTTTTAGAAGGATGGCATTCAGATTAACCATGAAACCCTTTTGAATCCATGTCCCAGTGTGCCATCGTCATTCATTAGGGGAAACATGTGCTGTTGAGAGTCAATGTTATGCAGATCTGATGGCTGCTACATTTACGAATGCAAATCCACTCAGTCTATCAGTGAAAAGTGCTTGGATGCCCCAGGGTTTTTCTTTCACAATCTATCGCAGGAGTAATGGCAGCCATTTAGAGCTGCATGGCCTCATCAAACAAAGCCAGTCAGATACTTTTGTTCAGTGGCTATCTGTAAGCAGAAACACGCTCACTTTGCCTCGATTACTACACCATCATATTAAATTTCTTCAGTGTTTAAATGTAAATTAAAGTGATTGCAAGAGCATTTTGACACAATTGTAACCTGTGCATGAACTCCCTGGAGGTAAAACAGATTCCACACAGGTGAGCTCTGACACAGTCACGCACACACGAAGGAGGATGTGTGCGCTCAGGTGAAATTATTCTGAATCCCATTAAAACATCTGTGGTTGTTATTGTCATTTGATTGGGCTGTATTTTGACACTTGCATATTATTACAAAGCCAACGGCACATTGTGTCCGTGGCCCCTCAGATAACGCTAAATGAGCCGGGGGACTATATGCTGACAGTCCTTGACACATATTGTTTGCCTTGAAATATTCCTCGTGTTCATCAAGAATGTGTCAATACACAGATTCTTTTAACACTGAAATCCCCCACCCCCACCCCTTTCTTATTTCATTGTTCAAAGGAAGGCTGATACAGACTTGGAACTGACGGGCAGTCTGTATGAACATCTTGCAATTGTAGATAAGACATATTTGACTGGTCAACATTTCCTTTAAAAGTCGGGCCCCCTCATTTGTACTCAAAGTACTTAAGGTTGTTTTGGCAATAGGACAGTCCAAGGCCTCTGTTGTTTTGGTTTTGCTCACTTTCACACTGGAACCCAGCACCTTTGGAAAATGTCGAGAGAAAGCAGCCACTTGCTGGACGTGTTTCAAGTAAAGTCCAGTTACAACAAATGAGGCATGAGTCAAAAGAGAGGATTCCATACCAGGGGAGGGGGGCAGGCATGTAACAACTGTTCAACTATTTGTTGTATCATTCATCTGTGTCATAAGTTATCATAAGTCTCTTTTAACCTCTTTAGGTTGTTTTTTTTTAAAGTTTTTAATCACTAATCATCATTCTAAATCGAAAGCGCTTAGTAAAAGACAGTCCCATACACCACACATTAGCAATGTACACTTGCAGCTCAAGCTAATGCTATGAGGTAATACAATGAGCCAAAAAAATGAGCTAAGGCAAGGCAAACATGAGACAGTGACCTTTGCAGCTGAACACCAAGTCACACAACACACAAAAAGTATGAGCACATGGCAAAAATTAGCCTTCTGATTGGGTAATGCCTGCCGCCAAGAAAAACCCTTAAGTGACACAACAGAGATTTTATTTTTCATCATTTGTCACCACCAACATTTAATCACTTCTTCCTCGACAGAGACAAACTAACCAACTAGCTGACCAACCAGGGGCGATCTTACAACCTCATTGGCAGAGGTGACTAGTAATTCCCATCAGACAATTGAATGTCTATGTTCGACAATTCAGAGCCTCGTAAAGTCACTGAAACCATACTGAGGTGCATAGTTTATTATTGTTGTTCAATTCTTTTTTTGTCTTGCTCATTTGTATTTCCCCCACATTCTGTGTCGTAGCCTGGATATGTGTGTCTGACAGGACTTTAATTGCCTGAGTTAACAAGGTGAGCTCCACTCAGCCACCTTTGTACAGCGCAAATCATACCAGGGATATTCAAATCCAATCCCCTGTAAACCTTTCACCCAAATGAGAAGTGCAAGAGCATAAATCTGTGCAATAACTACAATATACGCTTGGACCCGGAGTGGTAAATCTTAAATGATGTTCTAACACCCAGCAAGTGACTTCATTGGGGTGGGGTGACCCCACTCTTCAGAGACAAAAAAGAACAGAGAGAGAAGGGAGGGAAGAAAGAAAGAATGGGTGAAAGAGGCAGGAGGATATATAACTTGTTTAAAAGCGTGAACAAATGGAAGAAGAAAAATACTCACAGGAACATTTATGTGGTGTTACTGAATATATTGATGTGTTGTGGACCAATTCAAAAACACTTTACACCAAAATCTATTTCAATAAATGTGGGCTTTTTCTGTTGTTTTTTTTTTACGGAAGTAATCCATCATACCCTCTTTGTCTTCGAGCTCAGTGAGGTTTTCTACGTCGAGTCCAAACACATGAAAGGCAGTTGAAGACCTTGAAATTAGTGTACATTATGTAGAGTAACACTAACGTGACGTCTTTTTCGGGATCATTATTGTATTGCACTTGTAAAAATGTATCAATGGATATCATTGGTGACGTGATAGAACCTTGACTTGATCATCAGATTGCCAGCAAGAGAAATGTGATCCAGCACCGCAGAGAACTTGCCTCCACTGCCCCACAGTCCAGTTGTGTGGTAATAAATTGCAGTATAATAGCTGTGGAAGTCCGCAGTCAGCCAGCCTGTAGAGGTCTGTATTATATATGCTTTCCAAAGAGCATCACTGACCCACCGACAAATGATTTTGCAAGCAGCATCCCACTGTCCGCAGCGTCTTCACACCTTTTCACGTCCCTCACATGGGTTTTTCACAGAACATGTGAGAACCTAACCAAATGCAACAGTTCTGAAAAATCTGCCTGAAAAGTTTAGGGTGGGTGGGGGTGCTTGGGGGAGGGTCCCCCATGTGTACTTGTACTTGTGGTGTGAAATTTCAGTCTGCAGGTGATTTGCCGAACTGGAGACAGCTCACAACCAGTTTCCATGCAATGTCCTGTGGGATATGCTTTTAAAGTACAGTATGTAGTCTAGTCCCGCCACTGTAGTTTATGAAATGATCCTTTCTGGCTGCAAGTTTTTTATTTCTTGGAGATCCACTATGAACACTGTTTGGACAGACAGACACCAATGCTAAAAACTCTGTACCCTTGCGGCAATGTCTGCAGTCTGTAATTGTCTTATGGATAAGTGATGAATGCACCACAAGTCCAGGATACAAGAGCCATAACAATATGTCTACTGGCCGACTATTGTGTGGGTACCACAACTGCTGTGAATAGAGACTTGCTCCCCCTGAGGCAAGAACCGAAACATCCCTTTGAATTGAGATCTAGTCATTTTGGAAGTCAGTCAATTCAACTGGTGATTCGGTTCCACAAACCTTTTCTGATTTATCCCGTTGGAAGAACATACTCCATCAGTGTTTGCCATTTACATTCAATGTGCCCTTCATCAACACGCGGGTGTGTGGTATCTTATCACAAGTAGCATCCATATGGACAGTCTTTGCTGCCATCATTTTGCCATCATTTTGCTGCCAATTGTTGATGAAGAACTTTACCTTCCTGTCCTTCACCACCAGGACCTGCAGACAAAAGAGATCGCTTTCCTCCTCTGCACGATGAGTCACGATGAGACAAATCACAAACCAAAGGCCTGGGCCCTCAGCTCTTGGCTGCCCTCAAGGGGGTCCTTTGGCCGCTGCAGAAACATCCCATGTGATCATATCAACATATCAGCACTATGAGACCCTTAGCAGGACTCTTGGAGGCCCTTGGGACCAAGCCAGTTATCCGAGAAATTGAAGTCTATATGCTGTGGGGGTGTGGGCAGGCCCTCTAATTATACTCCAGTGTTTTAGTCAAACCTAGTTCTTTTAGAGGTAGATTTCACACGCGCACGCACGCACGCACGCACGCACGCACCCACGCACGCACAGAGTTGTGTCTATGTAGGTTTTTACAGGTTCCCTCCTCTCTTCATTTATAGAGTTCCACACTGGTAAAACTTAAACCAGCAAAATCAAACAAAACATATTCCTCCTCATTGCAACTACATGGTCAAAAAACAAATTGTCTTCAGTTAGTGTCTTCGAGCATCGTTGGAAAACCATGATGGTGAGCACTAATGTATCGATTGTGTTTGTACCACACAAACATGATTGTGTTGCCTTTCAGTCTGCAAGGCAATCAATAAAAATGATAGGAAGTCATAAAGATTCTGAAAAATTACATATATATGCAGATACATGCACTGATATATATGAGAATGAACTTCCAGTGGCACTCCTTCAAGTAATATTAACGACTATGTGGTAAATGGTACAACCTATCTGAAATTAAAGCTGACGTTATGGTTTCTTAACCTTGTACTTTTGACTCTCCTCTTTGAATGTACATTTAAGAAATATTCACACATCTGAATGGTTTTTTCCATTTTCTTCTTTTGAACTTCCAATGACAAACCAATGTCCTGCTCTCACACCAATCCTCACTCTACAAATTGACAGTCCTTCATCATTTGTTTCATTCCGGATAGCTGCAATTTCTGATAATTAACATCATTGTCACGGTGTTTGATTTTAAATATTTGAATGGATGATTTGAATATCAGGTGCTGCTCCTTCCCGTCTCCTTCCAGCCTGAGCAGATAAAGAGTCATGTCTAATTGGGCTGTAACTTTGACAGTTGAAAGCAATTAAGATGACAGGTTAAAGTGTTTAAAGGCCTTGTACCTAACACCCCCCCCCCACCCGTCTGAGTTGACAGTTTCCTTGGCCTCAGCATCTGCTTCTCATTCGGCTGCACTTATCCTCATTTTCCCACCTGCACTCACCTTCACCTCTTTTACCAATTTAGTAGAAAATGATGAGAAGCCATTGACGGCCATTGTCACAGAGGATGAAGCTACACTGTTTCTTCAGGTTTTTTGGGGTTTTTTTTAAAGGCGCAATCCGACGCTGTTCCATGTTTCTGTTTACGAACCCTGTTCAAACTGAGAGCCCCTCCCCTCGGGCTAATCAGTGCTCGTCCAGTCTCTCTCAGCACTGCTAGTACACACACTCACTCAACACCGGCATTGTTATTCACAGTTATTAGCCGCGAATATAGAGAGACTGCTTACAATGCACAATATTGCTGTTGTCTACTGACAGTCTAACTTACTGACAAATATGCTACTTAGTTAGCAGCTTAGCATGCCACTAAATTAGCAAGCTATCAGTAATGCTGTTTGCACGTACCTGTCCAAGAGTAAGCAGGCCAAATCCACATCGCTCTTCAGCCCAAGCCTCTCCTTCAATGCTGGGAAGCGAGTGAAAGCGACACCAATGTTGACTTTGGTTTTCCAGCTGCACTATCTAAACTTTTCTTTGCTGCAGAGTATTTTCTTCACAGCTTCCACCATTTTTTCAAAAGTTTCAGTGACTCTGTCTGGCATCTCCCAGTCATAACTTTGCCCACAGAGCGTCACGCCCATAGCTCCGTCATTGGCTGGAGACAGTAACACAATCTCCACCAAGAAACGACCCTAACAAGGTAAACAAAAGGGAAAGATAAAAACACAGCCAGGGGGAGGGGGAGTTGCAAAAAATGTCACTACCACTCAAGAGTAGAAACCCAAGGCTCAAGGTTGAGCTGGTTTTCACCTTTTTAAAAGCTAGTGTTTATTTTTGGGAGGGGGAAACATTGGACTGCACCTTTAAATCCTTGATTTGGATTCCAAAAGTATGAAGATATTCAAATGCCATTTTGTGGATATTTTTATTCTTGTGCAAATCTATGATCAGGACGCATATGTTTAATTTGCAGGGTTGTTTTTTTATAGGTAGAAGCCTAAGCTCCCCATTGGCTGATGCTCAAAGCAGCAGCAAATGTTTTTTTTTTTGATAAACTAAATAGTTTTTGTAAATTGTATGTATTGAGAATAACCCTGCAGGCCACTTATGTTCTTCGATGGATGCTGATTTTGCTCAATTGGTTGCAGGGGCTTGCACTTGTAAAGTACTTCAGCCTGTTGGCCTGTAGAAAGCTTACTTAATGTAGGTGATCAGTGTGTTTTCAGCCAGCTTCTCTTCTCTCAGCATGGCCATTTCTTTCAAAATAGAAATGCCAAGTCCTGCTTGTATCACATTTGGTCGTGTATTGTGTGTTTTGTAGTTGTGAAGTATTTTCTGAGGCACATCACTTATGTCGTGACTATGTGTCACTTGTGAGCCTCCACTAATTGTGATGCTGACTTTCTTTTGTGACTTCGCATCACTCCTTAAATTTTCAAGTCTCTACAGTCAAAACTTAATCAACTCTCACAACTAAGAATGCATCGATGGCTTTAGACTGTGTGATTTGTTGTCTTGTTTGATTTTTTTCCCCCATGTTGCATCACAGACACTTTATCATTCACCAGCTGTTTGTTGATTGCAAAGCTTATTGGGTTCGGCCGTTGAATTTTAAGGGAATTCAATTATAACAAAGATGTTGGTTTTTGTTTTTGTTGTGTTTTCTACTGCCTGTGATTATTATTGTGTGGAAAGAAATCAACAACACAGGTGGCGAGAAAGCTCAGGACAGAAAACAATACAGTGAGATAGGGGGAGATGGAGCAATGCCGTGCAAGAGCCATTCAGCTGAAAGCCCCTTGGAGCTGTGCACTTTATTGAATTCACTATTTTTTTTCTCTCTCTATTGCTAGCTCATTTGCCGCAGCAATAATAGAGAAAATATTTCAGTTGATTAGCTACCTGCTGTGCGACGGTGATACATAATGTGAAGGAATACACTCATCAAAACATTCAAAATGGAACTGATTATTAGAGGGGGGGATATAGAAGAAGATGACAGAGTGGGATTCAGGAGAAGGAGGAGGGGTGGGAGAGGAAAAAGCGCTGACCAGATGAGCTTTTGCAGGAAAAAACACCAGAAGGATTTTTATTTGTTTTGCCGCAGCAGCAGCAGCAGAGATGAACAGAAACAGGGCGAGGAGAGACAAAGAAATGAAGGAGAGAATTACCGGGGAATAGAGAGAAAAGAGTTGAAAACAAAAGTGGGGCAGAGCGGACACTCTTTGTCCTGCCATATTGGCGGCTCTTCTGTTCCTGACTGCCTTGTTGAATTGCAGTGACCTAGAGCAATTCTTGAACAAATAAGATTGCCTTTGTGTGTGCATTATTTTCTGTTGACATTTGCTAAGCACTAGAGCTCCTGGCCATGGGAGATAGATGAGGGCCCTAAAATGTCTATGTATCTGCCAGGGCCTTTCATGTTACCTTGAGAGCAGTGGTGTGTGTGTATGTGTGTGTGTGTGTGTATGTGTGTGTGTGTGTGTGTGTGTGTGTGTGTGTGTGTGTGTGTGTGTG
>JAUESF010000002.1:1095727-1109905 GCA_032274765.1 Malacoctenus tetranemus | reverse complement strand
ACACACACACACACACACACACACACACACACACACACACACACACACACACACACACACACACACACACACCCCTACCTTAAGTGGTCAATGTTGAACTCAACTGAATGGTTTTATTGTGAATGCAGTTTTTGATATTTATGTGGATTTCACCATTTAAAATATATTGTTATATTGACTTAAAAGGTTATGTTCTGTAAAGTTTTTTTTATTCTTGGCTGATGTCTTGGATGCATGTAAATAGTTTTGTTAAGTTTGATACTGTGACATGGACATAAAAAGCAATGATAAAACAAGGAAAAATTTCGTTTTTTGTAGTAATAATGTAATCAAATTTTTTTGTGATGTTATAATACTGTACAGAATGTGAAACCTGGACAGTAACATGCTTCAAATGTTCAGGAAAAGAAAACTAATTGAGTTTTCTCCAAATGAGCAATAGGAATAAAAGTTACAAAACATGAGTATCTCTTGCTCATTCTTATTTTGTAAAAGTAGCTCTCAGTGTAAAATATGTTGAAGACCCCTGAGCTAAATAAACCACAACAATCTAAATGACCCATATTTTCATATTAAGGCACCAAGACCTTGAACAAACCAATGGTTCAGCTCAGTTCGATGAATTTTGCTGGGGGCACGTCAGTCTTGTACACATAGGGGGGTCCCCTCCCTCCCTGCAGATAACATGTCAAATTATGATTACACTTGAGCTGCTCAGGGTCTTGAGTTCTACCCTCCCAAGCTGAGCCTTCAGTGGTGAGGCGTATAGCCTGAGGCGCAGTGGTATGCTCAGTCATTCATTGACTGCATGTTATGAGGGCGTTGGCTACACTGTAGAAAAGTCAGTAAAATTTTGTAAAATCATGACATTAAAAAAAACTGTAAAAAGTTAACAGTAAAGTTGTTTTAGTTCCGGGAAAATATTGTAAAATGCTTTACGTCAAACAACTGCTGATTTTACTGTAAAATCATGTTAATTGAACAATATTTTCCTTTTAAAATGTGTTTTTAAATGAATCATCATCCAAAAAACTGTACCCCCTCAGTTCTCCAAGACATTCCTTGAAACACGCACAAACAAGTTATCTCCATTTATCTGTGGATTCACATCCTATGCTGGCCATCTCTCCTTAAACTGACGTTAACAAAGTTATAAATTCCACAACATCTGGTGGCAATTCCTCCTTTGTCACAGCACGTGGAGGAAGAGACACGACATATTTCCCCCCTTCGAGGCTTCACCAAAGTCTCGATAATTTCTGTGCTCTTGTTGACAGTTACAATAAGAATAAAAAGATGTTACGGGCTGGGTCCAAGACTCAAGCGCGAGGCAACTCAACATGACAGGCAGTTAGTCAGATGCAGTGTTAATTTAACAGCTTGCACCGGAGCCAATTCACAGAGGACTACACGACAAAACAATGCCCACTGCACGACTAATGAAAACACACTATCCAGACAAACTCACACTAACACTACACACAGACTGACAGACAGGAACACACTTCGGACAGGATGCAACTAGCTAACAAACACAGGTTGTGGGGAGGCAGACTAGTGGACCCGGGAGGAATGGACTGCAGAGGAGGGAAGGGCTGAGTGCAGGATGGACTGGCCGAGCTAGAGTGAGGCGCCGGGGGGAAAGTGACTGAGGGAGAGCGAGGGCAGACCAGAGGTAGGTGCGAGGAGTGCAGGGGAGCTGGTGCCAGTTGGTGGGGATAAGGCTGCGGCTGGAGATCGGAGTGGCGGCGAACTGACTGACGAGGACAGGCAGGCAGGTCGGCCAACAGGAGGCGATCCAGCGCTGACAGACGGGCAGGAGAGCAGTGGAGGTGGGGAAATCCAACTGTAAACAGGTAACAATTTGAACGCAGGGCACAGAATACGAGGCTAGGCATAAACAAGCGCGTCAGGACTGACTAGACGCTGTTTACAGTCCAGCGACAACTTGTGGACTGGAGGCGGCTTAAATCTTGTCCTCCTGATGAGCTGCAGCTGCGATCACCCTGTGCCTGCATTCACCTGATGGAAACCACCTGCCCGTCCTCTGCTGCTGCTCCTGATCACGCCCACCAGAATGGAGAGAGATAGGGAGGGAACAGCTTGCACTACCTGGCTCGACCACCAGCAGGCATGACAAAAGAATTGTTGTTCTGGACAAACCCACTTCTATGACGTGAGAGCAAAAAACCTGCGGGCAATTACTTCTGAAATTACTCTTTAAAAAATATTGCAGGAAAATTCCCTCACAGTCCCACTGCCTTAGGCGGCCATACTAGTCCTGAGCAATTAAAACTTTTGGCAAACCATGTAGAGATGTGCAGTTAGTAAACCCACAAGAAACCCCAGAAAACAAACAAAAAAATCCGTGGCATTAGGCTAGTCGACCCATCGGACCTACCCCTAGAATCTATTCTTGCCTTTCCCCACTATCTCTGTCAAAATAAAACCAAAAACAGTCTGAGGTCCCCATGCATTCACTCTCATAACAATACATCATTTGCAATCAACTCAAAAGCATTATGTACTTTAAACATTTCTCATGAACTCAAACTTCTTCAAGAAAGCATCTGTATGTATCACATTGGAGCTCCTCTGCAGCGCCAGATCTTCATGAGGTGTCCAATATGAGGTGACTCTGATCATTGTCTTTGGTCAGTCCTTCAGTCCATTTATATTGTCCTTATATGAGTAACTGAACCCCTTTGGTGTTTCCTTTCCCCCAATTTCTTCTGGAACGAAAGAAAAGAGAATACTGGCCAGTGTCTTGCAGAAATGACAACTTGAAATCAAACATCATACAAAATACATGAGTAAATGTGTAAAAGCAAATGTCAATACACTTTATGTGCAGATATAAGTCTACACGCAGATTATATATGCAGAAAATATAATTGTGAAAATTATAAATGTAGAAACACAATATCAATTTCAGTGAGATTATAGATCACATTTTCATTTCCCCCCATTCACACATCACACTCTAGTTTAAACTATTGGGGAACTACACACTAATAAAAGCACACGTAAAAGTCAGATCAAAATCAGACGCTTAGAACAGATGTGTCTCCACCAATTCTCCTCCTTCCTCCTTATCCTCATCATTCTCAGTACCCAGTATCGGTAATAAAGGCATCTGAAATTGCTCCCCAGGCATCACAACACCAACCCATCTCATTATCATCGCCTTCGCAAAAGTCAACACCAGTGTGCAGACACAAAACATCACACATAATGATAGAAGAGCTACTACCAAATTTAGACCTGTATGCTGGCAAATTTTTGCAATGTGAATTTTCAAGACCCCATTCATTTTCTCAGATCCCTTCACTTTGTCAATGATAAACGGAACCAAGATGTTTTATTGCCAGTTCTCGCAGAATCAATTTCACTGTTCTATCCACAAGCTCTTTCCCATTGTCTGAGGATATTCGATCCGTAAGTTCCAGTCTCCTTATGACTTCTCTGCACAAAACTTAGCAACAGACTGAGCATCCTTATGTTTAGTTGGACAAGCGTCTGTCCATCATGAAAACCTGTCCACAACTAGAATGTATGTTTTCCCTTGACTGGTTTTATCATATCAACAAAATCCACCATCAGCTCATGCTTTGGACCTCTTGGTGATGAGATATAACCCGGAGGAACTGTCACACCTCTCCTAGCATTGTATTTCAGACAAATTGCACATCTCCCAATGACATACTCAGTCTGTTCAAGCAAACATGGTGCCCAAAATCCTTCGAGATAGGTAAGGAGTTGTGCCACCCAGGAGGAGCTCAAAGTAGAACTGCTGCTCCTCCACATCGAGAGGAGCCAGCCGAGGTGGCTTGGGCATCTGTTTAGGATGCCTCCTGGACGCCTCCCGAAGGAGGTGTTCCAGGCATGCCCCCACTGGGAGGAGGCCCCAGGGAAGACCCAGGACACGCTGGAGGGACTACATGACCCGGCTGGCCTGGGAATGCCTCAGGGTCCCCCCAGAGGAGCTGGGGGTGGTGACCGGGGACAGGGAAGTTTGGGAGTCTCTGTTGAGACTGTTGACCCCGCAACTTGGCACCGGAAAAGTGGTAGATGATGGATGGATAGTTCGGACACTTGTTTGGAACACTAAATCAGATGCAACATGTTGTTCCTTGAAAATAGATTACAGCCAATGTAAGTTGTTTGATTATAATTTCTTTATCTAAACCAATATAAATTGAGGAAATTCTTTTTTAAAGTCCCCTGACGAACATTTGGCTTATGCTGTTTTTTTTTTTAAATTTAGTCACATGTATAATTATGTTGTACTGAAAAGTACACCTCCCTTCTTAATTTTTTGATGTTAGTAACATTTCTTACTCAGAAACGTACATCTGTGATCATATCATTCTTAAATTTGATTAATATTGCACATGTGCAGTTAGTGTGAATGCAGACTGAACAAACTAGAGGTGTGAAAGTCTTTGGAACTGAGTTCCACGACTATCCTGGTGTCAAAGCACCTTAACAGGTGACCATGGTAGGCTCCAGGGTCTAGCAACCAAAGTGGCCTTGCCATGTTTTGACGTGTACTTTTCTGCACACAGTGCCCCTGCGAAGGTGCTGCTGACACTTTGTTCAGTGTTCACCATGTGCAGCTTGCTCTTGGATGGATAGAGACCTTGCCATTAATGCGCAGAGGAATGTTTGTATCATTTCCTGGCAGCGAATCAACGAGTGTTGTTCCACCTAATTCCTGGAATGTGAACAATGTTTTGTTTCCTTGTTGTACTGATATTTATTAGCTGTTCGACAAGGTTAGCCAATTGCTTGGAAGGGAAGGGGGGGAAAAAAAGCTGTACGGATGCCAGTGAACAGAGACATCGTTTCCAAAACATTCAAACTGGTGGCAGCTGAATTTTGGCGACTCCATCACCCTGGCATTTCTATTAATACCGCTCTGTTGTATTTGCTGTTTTTGTTTTCCTGCTGGTGTTTTCTCTCCCGCCCTCCATATATTGCCTGTCAAATCTGTCTATGGAGAGAGAGACCCAGTGCCTGTCATGTTTCACGGCGCAATGCCTTCTTACTCATTATACACCGGTGACATCATTACAAAAGCAATCACAGGCCTGTAATAAATGGCAGGCTAATTGGAAAGACAGACTGAGGAAGCAACTACCAAATGTGTGAGCTGAACCCACATCTTTACACACAGAAACTATGTTTCTGTCAACAGCGTTAATCCGTTTGCAGATGCAAGTTTAAAAAAAAAAGAAAAAGCAAGAAGAAAGTAATAGCTTTTTCACTGGAGAGGTCATAAATCTTTCTGGCCTTTTCAATTCCACACACTACTGTTTATTTCATTCAACTTTAGAGTTCTGTTTTTAGTACTTTTTTAAAACCATATTTGGTCATTGAACGAGGCACTGATCCTTGGTCCTCGTCCTCAGTCCACCCTGTTAGTTGATCACATTTGCCTCAACACCTTTTGTGTTCATGAATATGTAATATCTGGTGTTTCAACTTTTATGTTGACCAGTACATTTCCTAACAGGCAATATTTTCTTGTTTTTTTCAAACTATACTTTAAAGTGTTCCTGTTGTTCAAAATGTTGCTTTTTCCAGTTTTGAAAAGGAGGCGTTAAAACCAACTCAGCCTTCACCAGAGATACTGCTGTTTTTGTGCTAAGAGGTATTTCTACAACAGGACTTCCACCACTTTGTTTTTCATAAAACAACCTATGGACAGAGGCGGGGCCTTTCTATGTGGAGTTTGCATGTTCTTTCTATGTTTGTGGGTTTTATTCCACTGTCCAAAAACACGCACAAAGCCTATTTGTAAATCGAAATTGTCCATAGGTGTGAATGTTTGTTTCTGGTTGTCTGTTTGTATGTGTTTGCCCTATACAGGTGAGCTGGTCAAGGTGTATCCTGCCTACGTCCAATGGCAGCTATGATTTGCTCCAGCATCCCCTGCAACCCTTAAAGATGACAGGTTTGAAAGCCTGAATGCTTCATTGATGTCACTCCCTGGCCAATCAGCCACGTGCAGTCTTTTGAAGTCACCTTTGGGCTCTCGTTGGCTTGCAACTGTGGCCGAAGAGGTACCAAAAAATTATACCAGATGTAATGGAAAGGCTCTCAAACCAGGGGAAATGGTACCGAGCAATGATGAGTAGGCACTGGTGAAAGAGTGCTATAGCTCGGCCAGACTGGTGGGTTCTGTTTAGGCACACCAGTGTTCATAATCCTCCCCTCTCATTGGCTAGTGCTTCTCTGATTATACACTGAATACATGCACCGCATGAAATTGTCATTTTAGTGATTCAAACGCATGACACAAGTGTGTGTTTGTGACATCACCTTGAAATCTGAATGGCTTATCCTTCAGACCCATTCATAAAAAAAAAGAGGCTACGTGTGCTTATATCAGACTGTCATATTTACTGGTTTGAATCAAACAACAAATGGAAGTATATATCATCAGGAAATAACAGGCCAGAGATTTTCATCGCTCACTATTGTCATCCGAGTCCGCCTCAGGCTCTTTATTCACTGAACCTGTCCGTCTTTGGCATTCAAAGAGAAAGGTTTCAGATTGACAGGAAAGTTAACACAGCATGCTTTTGGAAATAAAAAAAAAGAAAAAGTTCCCTTTTTGTGTTTTTAGACATCCAATCTGTGTTTGAACACTTTTGCTAGTTGTACATCTGCTCCACCTTCCAACAAAGCCCCATCCTTCAGAGCGCCTCCATGGCATTCAGTCAGAATTAACAAGCTCGATAATTGAGCCAATAGACAAAGACCGGAGCTGATCATAAGAATATTTAAAACTGGATTTTCACCTTCTCTGGCACTTCTTCTCAGCAGTTAGTTGATTAAGGGATGCCCTTTGCAGAGACCCAAAGAGGGTGTATATATAGTCCCACAGCTCATATTGCAGCCTCCCACACCTTAAGAACTCCTCTCCCTGTTTCACACTGATTAGATTAGACAAGCTATACCTGAGTGAGCCTTTAATTCCCTCACACCCAAAGACAACAGCAGCAATGCACGCTGAAAAGGTCAAAAGACTCAGGGCCCCTATGAGACCTAAAACCTCCTAAGCTTTAATATCCTCCCTCTGCCAGCTAATGAAAATATAGCTGCTATAAGGGGAAATGTGAACAAGTAGCAGCAGGCTGGTGCGAGCTGTGCATGCTCTTCTTGAAAGCATGGCACTCTGACAATCTTTCAATTTGAACACACTAACTTTGTGACGGCTGTCCCTCATTCGCACTTTGCAGCATTATCACTGGAACATAATGCTTAATGCTCTCATGTAGACACAAATGTTTTTATGCGTCATCTGGAAGGACACTCATTGTGTTTTAAAGTAATTTTTGCTTTAATCTTTATCCCTCTTTTTTTACTGAGCAATTTGTTTTGCAGACTCAGTATCTCTTGGTTGCCATAGCAGTCAACTAAACATCGCAAGACTTCATAAACATTCTTAATTCCTGCACGTTTTCTATAGGTTTTTTTATGATGGTTCTATATATTGAGACTTAAGTTCCTAAAATATGATTCCATCATTTTATGGAACATTCTGCATTTGGAGACACAAGAAATCAAAACTTGTCATATAGCCTATGAATTTCTGTGGTATTGATCACTTTATTTCATTTCGTGTACTCTTAGTTTTTACTCTTGACACTCATATTAACTATTAATTCCGATATAGTATCTTTGGTTTTCCCTGTTCTGTGATGCACCAGTGAGCAGGAGATAACTGACACATCCTGAGCACCCAACAATGCCTGTTGTCCCAAAAGCAACACCAGAACTGCACTCATCCCTAAGCCAGAGCTTAGGCTTTCAGAGCCTCATCTCCTGAGATCTCAAATAACAAATGCCACATGACATGTGTTTTATTTACATTCTTATTGGGGGGGAGGGGGTGTCAACAGAGCAAAAACGTTTCAAACAATGGTCCCCGAACTGAGGCTTGCCTCCACATTTGGCCCGGCCCCCTGAACAATACCAGAGACCCATTAGGATTTTTTTTCTGTCTGGCCACGGTAGGGATGCAATGGTTGCCGGTATGCCAGTAAACCACAGTAAAACGTTTCGTGATAATGATTACCATTTATGTTTATCTTCAACTCAATATCGCAGTCAATTACCAGTATATGTAATGACACCCTCATTCAAGTTTCGCCAATTTTGGGGCACCACCCTGTAAACAGGGATCAATGACCAAACCGATCAGTCTAACAAAAAAGGGATTTGTCAAAGGAATCATTAAATTGAAAATAGTGAAATTGAAATTGAACACTGACCGTACAACCAGCAGTTATCAAAATAATGTACACAATAATCACTTAGAGGTACCCGAGTGTGTGTGTGTGTGTGTGTGTGTGTGTGTGTGTGTGTGTGTGTGTGTGTGTGTGTGAGAGAGAGAGAGAGAGAGAGCGAGAGAGAGGAGGGGGAGTGAGTGGACAAGATGGTGGACGGTCATGGAGAGTGAGAGGACAAGATGGCACACAAAACTCCATCACATGATGTGGCGCGCCAAGTCTGAGCTAGACAATAACCACAGCTCTGTCTGCTCTAAGTGTTCCTTTAAAGGGCACACGAGGTAGCACCAAGTTACTGGACACACTTAACACTCAAAGGAAGGGTAGCTCTGCAACCCGGGTTGGGTACACTGATGATGTCGGGTTTTCTGCAGTCACTTACAGATCACGGGAGTTATGTGGTGTAGTGATGTGTGTATGTGATTGGTGAAGGAGAGAGAGAGAAAGGGGGGGGGAGAAGCACATACCCTCAGCGCGATCGGCGTCTTGTGGCGTAAACGCTACACACATGGCTAGTAGCATGATGTTCACCCGGCGGGTCAAACAAAGTGGCTTCTAGTGGCAACAGCTTCAGGTACCGACTGCTTATTTGTTCCTTGAAACAAATAAGCAAAAGAGAAACAAACCAAACATGGTAACAGTTAAAAAAAAAAAAAAAACACAGTCAACAGACTGTCCCAGACACAAAAGCTCTCTTACTTGATGCCGCTTGTCGTGACGAGCGTGCTTCCCAGCATTGCCGATCCTTTGAGGGGGAATGTGCGAGTGAATTGCGTCCTGCAAGAGGGTGAATTTAGCTGGTTTTGAGGTGCAGCAGGGGATCCGTAAGCAAGGTGGTGTCTCTTTGTGGCTTCTCTGGGAGAAAGTCTTTTCTCCGGGCTTGTGGGTAAAGAGGGAACCAGGTTCTTCAGCTTCCTCCAAAAATCCAAAACTAGTGTCTGGCGACACTCCAACAGTTCCTCACTCGTCTTGCACAACGAGAACTGCGGCCCAGGTCGCAGTACCCACTTTGTTTTGGAGTTGCTCCCTCTCAGCGACTATAGCGCTGTTGACCAAGCATAGTCCCACAGGAAAAGAGAAAGTTTGGCATGCTGCCCGGTGATATATTTAGGCCTGGGCTGCCCTACCGATCGTCTCCAATAGGGCAGTGTCTCTGTCAATGAAGAACATGAGTTGGAGTTGACCACAGGGTCAAATGACACACTGGATGCAGTATTGGTGGCCGTCATTTCCTTTGTTGCAGTTCTCACGAGACCTCGGTTTGACATGGCCCAACAACTACAAGTAAAAGTTAAAGTACTTAAAAATACTTAAAGGCACAGTCCCACGGCGTTCCCCGTTTCTGTTTACAAACACTGTGCAAACTGAGAGCCCCTCCCCACGGCTCATCAGTGCCCGTCCCGTCTCTTCCAGCACAGCTAGTACACACACACTCGGTCAATACTGGCATTATTACATTCACGGTTATTTGCTGCAAATACACAGAGACTGCTTCCAGAGCCAGGATGATGTATTTGCAAATCCATCCCAGGTGTGAGCGGTGACTGTGATTTGTTAATTTCTGTGAGGAGCACGGCGTGTGGCCAGTTGCATTTTAGAAAAGGAAAACACCTACAGCTGACTACAAAGCTCTGCTGTAAACAAAAAGGAGCGAGTAACAAAAGCTTCCTAGAAATGTTGTGGAGTCAAAAGTACAATATTTGTCTTTGAAATGTAGTAGAGTGAAAGTCATAAGTTTCCACTAAAACAAATACTCAAGAAACGGCTAACTGCAGTTGTTTACTGTTGACTTTCCAACAATGCGGCGGCCCACTGAGCGGCTTTACCTTGGACGAGGTTGACACAAAATGCGGTTCTGGCTGAGTTGGAAGGATAGCGAGACGGCTGTAAATCAAAAACCAGGCTGCAGTTCAACAAAAAAACGACCGCAGGTACCAAGATCTCCTGCATATGGTTCTGGGATTGGTACATGAGGTTCACTAGGGTAGGGTGCTTGTGCCGGCGGGCTGACAGAAGGAGGAGGGCTGACTACCGGCAGGGAGGAGTAAAAGAGAGACACCTGCTGTGTGATCTGGGATACACTCTGGGAAAGAGTTTGAATGGGGTCTAGAACCGTCTTAAGAGTGTATTCGTGTTTCCCTAAGATAGCGCCTTGAAAGCCTAAGGCTTCCTTAACCGGGGTTTGGTCCGCTGGGTTGGAGCCCGCTGTCCATCCTCCTGTCCAGCGGCTTGTCCTGCCAGCCATCCAGCCTTCTGTGGAGCCACTGATCCTGCCATCAATCCAGCCTTCTGTCCTGCCTCCTGTCCAGGAGCGTGTCCCGCCATCAGTCCAGCCGTCTGTCGAGCAGCTTGTCCTGCCATCAATCCAGCCTTCTGTCCTGCCTCCTGTCCAGGAGCGTGTCCCGCCATCAGTCCAGCCGTCTGTCGAGCAGCTTGTCCTGCCATCAATCCAGCCTTCTGTCCTGCCTCCTGTCCAGGAGCTTGTTCTGCCATCAGTCCAGCCCACTGTCGAGCCTGCTGAACTGACCACAGCACAGGCAAAGCTACAAAAGAAACACAAACAGCACAAACTTCACAAGCAACACAACGACAATTTCCCGTCCACCAGCCTGCCCACGGTGTCCCCGTCCACCAGCCTGCCCACGGTGTCCCCGTCCACCAGTCTGCCCACGGTGTCCCCGTCCACCAGCCAAGGTCCTGATTATTCACTGGAATCGCCCGACTTTCCTGTAAGTTATTTTCAACATTGAATCTGAAGAGGGTTTTAAAGAGTCAAAATAGGAAAACAATTTGTTATCAATTGACATGACTTTATACAGTCAAACTTTGCTTTATATGTGTGAATTGTGTCCTAGGTGGCGCTTGAAGGTTGAGTGCGTCTGTGGTAACAACCCAACAGCATCCCATCTGCTGACATATCGTGGGTAAAAGAGGACAAGAGAGAGGACTGTTCACCCCTGTACAACTGTACAAGGACACCAAGGGCCAGTTGAAGAGATGCTGGGTGATGTACAAAGGCTTATTGTACAGACATTATCACACATTGTGAACATTTCACAATCATCTTGAAGGTGGTAAAGAAGCTGTCTGGGGAGGGATGAGGCTCGGCCGAATGGTCCACCGAGAAGTTGGGGCCCATGTACAGAAACAGTGGTGGAGAGGTTCCAGCTGGCCAACCAACCTGCCTGTCCTCTACGTGGACCGTGGCTGTTGCCGTGCACGGGGCCCAACCGCAGTGGAGACCACACCGACTCCCACTCCAAGTACCCTGCATTCAAGTCTGCACTCGCTGGAGCGGTCTTGGCCTACAACCGCACAGACCTGGAGCTGCTCATCAAGGCTGCGAGGGCCAAAAACCCAGTGACACTCAGGTTTCTTGAAGACAAACACATTGTCCTGCACCACATTTCGAGGGACCATCTCAAACATCACGTGCGGAGGGTCACGCTGGGGGCTCAGGAAACATTCCGGCTCATTCAGCTGGCCATCAACGACCTGAAAGAGCCCACCGGACTGGACGAGAGCGGAGTGACCCTCTTCAAAACAACTGATAACTGACAAAAGTTAATACAACACTCATACACATGGTGGAGCACCCAAAAGGACAACTAAACACTGTATGTCTGTTTGCAGAGGCCATCAATGATATGGGCAGCACAGCAGAGGCACCTGGAGTGCCTCCAGGATCCACCAGACAAGAGCACGTACAGAGTGGCACACACCACAAACATCAATGGTGTTGACGTGCCCTTCTACAAGTGTCTGCATGGGAGCAACTGCCTGGAAGGATTCCATAAGACTCTGCCCAACATGATTCCAGGTGCACACTTGAGGACTATATTTCTGATCAGTTTGGTGATGTGTTGAAATCTTTGCAGCTTCATGTCATGATTCTAATACTGCATGTCACAGCCATCAGGTCCCCACTGTGCAGCGCAGCCCTTTCAGGTTTACCTGATCAGTGGGATTGCGCGGTGGAACTCTGACAGGAGCTCCAACGCCGTGTTCGGGGGCAAAGGATGCTGCTACGGGACTTACTTGGCACCGCTGATCCACCACCTGAACGCCCACTGTCAGCAGCCGTTTGGAGAGACTGTGGAGGAGAACTTCAGGGCCCCCGCTGCCGTCTCCTCTAGCGATGATGAAGCTTATTCGGGAGGTGGATATGCGCTGGAACAGTATATTTTTGATGTTGCAGTGCTTGTATAATGAGAGGCAGACAGTTGGGGCAGCTCTGACATCGCTGAAGACAGATGTTCATCCTCTCTTCTGAGGAAAATGAAACAATTGCAGCATGTCTCCAAGTGCTCTCCCCATTCTACGCAGCAACTGTGGAACTAGGCGTGTGCGATATGACGATATTAGATCATGGACAATCAGAATGTCTTGACGATCTAGCAAAACAGACATCGCAGAATTGTCTACTGGGCACGTTCTATATCTTAAATACCCTATGCTGCTGCATATGAGAAAAAAAATCAAGATAAAATCTAGATCAGGATTTTATTATAAAAAACAATCGTGATATGATATTTTTGCCAAATCGCCCACTCCTACATGGAACTGTCCCAGGAGAAGACAGTGTCAGGTTCAATGCTGATTCCACTTGTAAAGATGTTGGTTAAGTAGCCCGCCAAGTTAATACTGAAGACCTCAAATGTAACAGCAACACTTCTTGGACAGAACATCACTGCAATCCTCAAATAAATTTGACAACCTTGAGAGCTCAACTGCCCCGTCACTCGCCACACTGCTGGATCCATGATTCAAAACCATTGGACTTTACAGTCCAGAAAAGGCCCAAAATGCTGTGAGGAAACTTGGAGCTGAATGTGCAGCACTGGTGAGGCACACACAAGCAGAGACCTAAACACACACCAAAATTTGTCTGTTCATGACTGTTCTCTATTACAATCTTTGGACAACTTTAGATCACAATGCTACCCTGGCGAGGGCTCGCAGGAATCATACATCAGATGCTACAGTTGAAGTTCAGAGATTTATGACTGATCCTCCTTTGCAAAGATCAGAGGATCCCCTGGCCTACTGGAATGTGCGCAGAAATGTTTAGCCACATTTGTTCCAGTTGGCAAAACAATATTTATGCATTCCTGTCATGGGCGGAGCAAGGACTCAGGTGCAGGACAACAAGACAGAGCCACAGGATAGGTTAGTTCTTATTTATTCCAGCCAGTCACCAGCAACAGGAGACAAATAGCCTGGTGAACAGATCACCACATTGATGCGAACCAAATCTACAAGACTCCCAGGATACTAACTAAACGTCGAGCTAACTGAATCCGACTAGTCCAAAGGCCAGAAAGAAAACAAATGAACTAACGTGCCAACTAACAAAAGGCAACTGTTGAAACCAGCGAACTAGCGAAAGGCGATCGTAACTACGACGAGGTAAGGAAACGAAAACAAAAACTAACTCTACTCTTTGGAACTGTACCACACACTACAGAGAGTGAGGCAGAGGGCAGCATTCAGGCAGACAGGGAAGGACAGGCAGCAACCGATGGTGGTGAGACGGCCGACAGGTGGTCCTTCCAGGGGTACGGCAGCTGGAGAGGGCAGGCACGATGGAGGGGAAGCAGACCAGGTTATTGCAGGGAGCAAGGTGGAACCAGCCGGGAACAGGAATCCAACTAGGAAGAACAACTGCACTTTTGTAACCAGACAAGAATGGTTGAGTAAAGAAGAGAGACTGACATCAGACTGACTAAGGTAGTACAACGTTCCTGCGACGCGCCCGGCTCTGAATGCGGCTTTTAACTGGTGGGTAGAGGACTGCTGACAATCACCCACAGCTGTGCTGAAGCTGCTGATTGCAATAGAAACCACCTGTCCGCCTGTCTCGTCGCCACCCACC
>JAUESF010000002.1:1082512-1095627 GCA_032274765.1 Malacoctenus tetranemus | reverse complement strand
GGCAACAGCTTCAGTTCCAGAGGGACCCGGTGGTCCTGGAAACAAATAAGCAAAAGAAGAAACAAAACCGAACACGGAAACACTTTCAACCCAAACACAGATGACGCTGAGCTAAGCCAGTTTTCAGGTTCGACGTGAATGCAGTCCCAACACTATCATTTATCAACCTGCACGTACATTTAGGGAGCAGAGCCACTGGGACAAAGCTGTGCACAAGGAAGGAGCACAGGTCAAATAAAGAATTACTCGAACACAGACCTGAGGAATGTCTCTGTGTCAGTGCCTTTCATCTCCAAAGCTGCTGCCACTGCGACCATGAGAGGTACTGCCTAACAGTCATTCATCTGCCACTGAAACATGCTGACTATCAATGCAAAACTGACTTTTAATGTAAGAAAAAATGTGGGTTTTCTACCCAATTGAAACCTGTTCAAATTCAAATCAGTAGATAGATGGTACAAGATAAAATCATTATAGTTCAAAACGGGTTTCCGTCTTGTGTGACGAACGCTTCATTAAGAAATGCCACTCTTGGTCATCCTGCAAGTGTCTAAATGATGCCATGAGCTATTTTGTGAGAATTGGCAATTTGCCATGGGATCCGCAGTGGTGCACAATTTTTTTATAGTCTGGTAACACACTGCATGGACATGGTGCACAGTGCGCAAAAATCCATCAAGTACAGCAACACAATTTGGACAAACAACATTAGAGTCTACACTCCCAGTTTCACTTAGAGGAGACAGGAGATCCCCAGCAATCCACACCAAACTGCAAATGCATCACACGTGCAAAGCTGTCGCTGATCCAACCCTTGCAAACTGCCAATAATGGCAATCGACTATTGACATAAAAATGGGACTTTTACACAGCCTTTCGCAACTTTCCCAAAGGAGTTGGCAACGCTTCCCTGGCTGTGAACAACTATCAAATGGCTCACAGCATTGGCACCGATCCTTTCAACTCTTCCACTAAACCTCACAAACTCAACTCACACAACACAGTCTGAAGCTGGCTGAAATCCATGTAGCAAAAGTAACAAAAGCACCGAAAGTTCAAAACATCTTTTGAATAATCATCGTTATTCATCCAATATTTGTCACCAGAAGGCCTGAAATCACTTCAACGTGATTCAAGTGAAAATATGGTGTCTTTAGTCTTATCTAAAAACTGCATCGCACTCAGTGCATTCATCAATGTCACATCAGCAGTGTGACTCACTGACAACTAAATGTCAGGAAACTCTGTCAGTGATGAGCTGTATGATTTCCTTGCTAGTTGATATCATACAACATTGTTTAGGCAGCGATTAACTTCTGACCTGGTGCTCCATTTTGACGTTGAGATAGCAATGGTTTAACACACACAGAAATTGACACGTTTGGTTTTGGATAGTGACCGGATTGTCATTGCTTCTCCACACCTGACTGCCCGTCCACACAACCACTTAGGCAAATGCCACAAACAACAGGAAGACGAATGCTGCATACAAGAGTTACCTCACTACATACTGTTGGAATTCTGTCCTTCTTTCAACTTTTTACCCAGAATTCCTGCGTGTTCGTTAATTGGATCAAAATGGAGTCATTAGTCTTTACAAATAAAAAGAGTAATTTAATACATCAATTGAAGAATAATCTTACAACCAGAATTGAATGTGCAGTTGCAGAGCTCTGGGTCAAATTATCCCTGACAATCAGACATCAAGCGCGTCTTATGCTCAGCTGAGTAAAGACACCTAACTGTCCCTTGCACTGTCTTCTTATTCCGTGAATCTCTGGACAGATTGCATCATCTCATCTGTCATTGGCAGAAGCATTTTCGAACCAACGCAGGATCAGTTTTCAGACACATGATTGGCTCCATCACAATTGTCCCAACACCCAGTCGCTCCTGTCCATCTGCAGGAAGTGTCGTAAACGGCTGTGGGGGTTGCAGCTGTGGTCTGCTCTCCTGACATCCTGCCCTTCTGTCCGTTTATCACCTGGGGCAGGGGATCACCACCAGCTGGAACCCTTAAGAGGAGGTCAGAACACAAAGAACTAAGTGATGGGGGAAGTAACAATAAACAAGGAACTTCCCCCAGGTCAGACATTAACTCAGGAGACCCTAACCTCCCCCATAAAGACAACTGAAAAAACACAGACACTGTTCACATTCTTTATCTCCCTGAAGGCACTCAGTGACTCTCCCCTAGGGTGAACTTTTAACCTAATCTCTATGACAAAATCTAAAAGCAATAGAAACAGCACATTACTAGCAACTAAAATCCTTCAATACCTGTGTGTGTTCCACTGGTTTCTGATCAACTTGTAGCAGCAGCAAATGGACAAAAAAAATGAGGCAATATGAAACATTGATAACAAAGGAAACCGACCTACTAGGACTGACATTTTGTAGGTGTTCCATGAAGCTAAAGAATCTGGTGAAACAACTTTGTACTGTCATTCTTATAATTAGAGTCAAGCTCACTTGGCATCTTTATCCAGAGTGGACAATAGGATGTCTAAAAGAAGAAAAGACATGGAATGTTTTTCTGATGAAAAAAATAATCTTGCACTTATTACGACCTTTAATAAGATGGACATTCCTTTGCTCACAAACATGAATCATTTTCATCAAATCCACATCTGTGTGCTTGAGCGTGGCCAAACTATACAACAAAAGGCTCATTCAAAGTCTCTTCTCTGGGCTGTGTTTGTGTTGCTGCTCTTTCTGAAGTGAGACATGTGACTGTGTATCACAGAGCCAATTGATTTTTCCATCGGCTGTCTGCTGTTAATGAGCATCAGCAATATAATGCCTGTGATATCTTCCATTTGCTTGAGCTGTGAGAGTGCTATTCTGTGAGACTGGAGAAATGAAAGAGCTGTGGTGTTCAGATCAGCCTGCGAGCCTATTCCCGTTTCCCCGCCACCTTCTCATACACTCTAATGGAAGCAGGACAAAGAGCTGGGTGCGCCGTTTCCTTGTAAATTAGCAGCCTTTGGATGTGTCTCATTTGAACACAAAAAGCATAAGGTGCTATGAACTAAGGCTGCCAAGTGTGCGTGCGTGCGTGCGTGCGTGCGTGCGTGCGTGCGTGCGTGCGTGCGTGCGTGTCTGTCTCTAAGAGAGAGAGGGGTTGGGGAGGGGGGCAGTGGAGGTAGGCAGCCTGGGCAGCTCTGCTCCCGCTCCATCCCTCATATTCTAAGGAGGGAATGGGAGGTGAGCAACAAGGAGCATGTCTGTCACATTCAGTCCGTCTCCAATATACAATTTCCCTATAAGCCACTGAGACGAATGCATCGCTGCTAAACATCAGTGTATCCTTGTCAAATTAACCATGACGCCTTTCTGTAATTATTCTAAATGACACTGTGGTGGAATGGAAGTGACATTTCTCTCCACGGTGCCGTTGCTTCCTGCCTCCTGGTGTGGCATCTCCTGAACAAACACAGTCATTTCCCTGCCTTTGTCTCCTCCTGCTCTCTCCCACCTGGTTTTTGGTGCCAAAAAGCAATTCACCACACTGACATCAGACAAAAGGGAAGTGGCAGTGTGAAAAGCTGTGTTACTGATGACTACACACTGGAACTCCTCGGAGAACTAGTCAAGCACCAAGATAACGGAAATAATCTGGGGGTTTATCATTGGAATGATCAGATTTCTTTCAAACATCTGATGTTCTTCCTCTCAGCTCTGCACATTTGTGAAATGATAATCACAATTATCTTGATTAGATTGAAATGATAATCATGCTCATTATTTTAGGGAAAACAGTGCTTTTGCATTTAAAATTGAGTTGATTATCCCTGTATTATTCTTTCTCCTGACATTGTTCACACAGTGCAGAATGATCTGTAAAGATCATTTCAAGCTATTTATACGACACATGTCTTTGGCCAAATAAAAAATGACAGCAACGGGGGTGGATGCAGTGTGGCTCCATGTAAAGATGTTGTCCTGGTGTCTGGGTTGACATCAAACACAGAGTAGTCATGAGGTAAATTTAGCTTTAGCCTGTTGCATTCATCATGCTGTGGTTTGGGGAGTTCTTTTCAAGTCTTCTTGTCCACAGGTTTTCAGTTGGGCAGCTTTACATAGAGGTAACCTCTTGTTTGTTCCCTGGTGGTTGGCTGATTGTCAATTAAGAAAGTGTGTGACAGAGCAAAGTCTACGTTGTCAATGGAAATGTTGCTGACAGTCATGCTCTTGTAAATGTGGCAGCTAAGATGGTGATCGTGATCAACAATCCCATTGATTATGAAGCCCAACTTCCTCAAAAAACCTGCTTTTGTGAGTCTGTGGACATTCATATCAATGCTCTTTCCATGTTTGTGTATTTGTTAATAGCTCCTTTCACAGAGAAGCTTCAGGTAAAGTTGTGATGTACAGAATAGGCATTTTTCAGAGCTGTTATGTGTTTAGTCATTTCCTCTTCTGCTATAAGAGCAAGTTGCTTGGGACACGTCGCCATTTTCACTCATTCATGCGTTCTTCAGTAAAAAGAACAGTCTGTTGGCTTTTGAACATTAAATCTCCTGCTGCCTGTCACATTTGTATGTCACCTTATCACTGTCCTCTCCCACTACCAAGCCTTGATCCCTCTACACAGAATGCCACCTCACCTCGTTCCCCCCTTTGTGACAGAAACTGAGGCACAAGAAAGGGGGTTGCATTACAGGGACAGACTTGAGCGTTTGAATAGAGTTAAAGTTCAATAGGGAATTTCCTATGAAGTCCAGTTATCTGCAGGCAAAACAGCAGGAATGAGAGAATGAAGAGGGTTTTTTTTTTTTTTTTTACAATTTGATAACAGGTTACAGTTTGATTTTTCAAGTCATGCTCAATTTTAAAATTAATTTGGCAATTATTTTTTTCTTTTTTATATTTATCACTTACACTTTAGACACACATATCTCTATCCGATTAAAAAAGGAACAATAATCATTTAAAAAATAATTTAGTTAAGGGCAAAATCAGTAGTAAGACAAAGATATTCAATCAACAAAATACAATTCATTAGTGTTTCTAAGCTGACAGTGTTTTGTATTTTTAAATGAAACACACCATTGCACCATTCCACTTGAACTTCCATAACTTAGAAATAGTTCATTTCAGTTTGCATTTTTGTGTTAGCAAAGATTAAGATTGATGTAATGTTGCTTTTTGAGGTGTGAACGAAAATCTGCTGTTTGGTTTGGTGTTCGGCGTGAAAGAGTTGTGAAGAATCAGACTCAGTTTTATCAGTGCAGTGCACTGGTCCAGTGGCAATAATCACTCTGAAGATGGGATAACTTTTCATCCCTACCTGCGACAACAACAATTCAGTAGCATGAGATATACTGTGCATGGGCCAAATCTGCGTTTATTCTTCACATTCCTTTGAATCAAAGTGTACTAGTCCCCACTAATGAAATGAATCTCAGCACAATAAAAAAGCAAAATCTTAGGTAAAGGCTAAGCTTTGTGCCTTCTTTTAAATGCAGTGAATCACCCAATGTTGCACTGCATTCAGCAGACACAGTGGTTCATGTGCAATTAGTAAATTGGTGGTTTGGGGAACAGTGAGAGCTTCCTGAAACAGGTGGTATCACCTTTCCCACTTTTACTTGCTCCATAAATTTTATACATCAAATGTCATCAGTTTGACTCTGCTTTGAAACAGTACAAATCACATTCTTTTAATCCTTTGAGAAGTAGAGAGCAAATCCATTGTAATGTTCACCGGAGAGCGAATGTGCCATTGCCAGTATGTTGTAAAGATCCCATTTCAAACAAAGTGTTTACAGCACACACTAATGACTCATTTAGAATGAGCATTGAGTGCCTGAGGAAACTAAGTACTCAGAGGATTGGCCTTTACTGGAATAGTAATGTAGTTTGTAACACCTTTATGAAAATGGTTCAGCCGTAAAACAGCATTTTGTCAGCCAGTTTATTTTGGAGCTTGACTGATTGTAACATTTCATAAGGGGTAAATAGAATAAGGACCCTGGAAAACAGTGCAAAACTTTCACCTGCTTGTTTTGTGTGACCCTCTGAAAGCTTTTCCTTGAGCCTCTTTGGGTCTTAACCCTGCCAGTTGAGAAACACTACATTAGACCACCGCGGCTGTCATGTCAGCCCGAAACTTGTTATCTCCGCAGCGAGACCTTGGCTAACAAGATCCTAACGACTTCCCTTGACGATGTGTCTCCATGGAGATAACTGGACATCACCTGGAAACCATGACTGCAATGCCTGATTGCTGTGAGGACTATTTAGGGACTTGTCCACAAAATCGCACAAACTGTCATGTGGGCATTGTGTCTCCTGGTTACTTGTTCTTGGCTAAAGTGCAGGCACACATGCCCACACAGGTATACACAAGTACACATGCTACTCTCTTGCCTTGGACGTAATGACGACACATTTGCAGTGCAGACAGCCACAATTGGGACTATTTGTGCAGGCCTCTCTTGGCTAATCTGTGGACTGATATCTGCAGAAATGAAAAGCAATGTCTTCATGGTGCGTTCTGTCATTTCCCCTTTTTACTGTAATTGAGAGGTGGATCTCTGGGATGCTGAGCAGGTTTTACACAGGGCAGTCATTACCAAACTACAGTGAACTGACTGAAAAGGCTTAAATTGTGTCAGTGTCAGTCCCTGCAGTTGATTTTTGAGGAAAAGAGGACACTGGCATCTTCAGAGCACAGCTGTATATTCACCGAGCTGCTGAAGTCTGAGCCTGGCTTCTCCTCAGATTATCAGCTGAGAACAGACTCAAATTACACTTTTGTTTGTCCGAATCTTCCACGAGAATGGTGACTTCCTTTTTTTTTTGCCTCCCCTACGATTTGGTTCAGAGTTTAACTGGGCTGTTTTGACACATGGAGCTTTGCAACACATAGCAAAGTGCAGCAAATGAACTGTCAGACAGGTCATATTTGGGTGATATCTTTGTGTAATTTTCGGGCAGGTAGCAGTCTTTGACAATCCCTTCATGGAGTTTTTTTCCCCAAACGTGAAGTATTGACAGATTTTAAAGATTTTTTTTCTTTTTCAGAACTAACAGAGCTGTGTTCCTTTTTGGTGTAACTTTTCATCTTGAATTTATTACATTTAATTTAAAACGGAGTAAAATAAAGGTGTTCTTTGAAATTCTTGCCAAAGTGACTTTTTCTGCACTTGCTCTCAAGTTTTGATATCATCATGGGTGTCATTTTGTTAAATGCATTTAAAATTTTTTTTAAATTACCAATTATATCAATGGCTATCACCTGCCCTCATTGGCTGCTGGTAGGGATGTTCCATATTGGCAATTTTACCAATATCTGAAATACTGATATTATTCAACTTTTGATTCTGATACCGATATTAACCGATACTGAATACAGCCCCTCTTCTGCCCTCAGCTAAGAGCTTTAGCTTATGCAGCGAGCTAAACATATGGCCTCAGTAACCAAACACAAACGTCAGAAAAAATATACAGTGACAGTCTGGAGTCCAGTAAAAGAAGAAAAAAAAGAAAACAGCCCTCTTTGTAAATGCAACAAATTAAAATTAAATAAAGACTGATATAGGCTGGGCTACATGACAGTGTCCCTGTCTTTTTTTCCCCCCTTTTATTGGTCCATTTGAGTGAGAGGAAGATTTTTCTGGATGAAAATCAACGTTTCAGCATCTGCTAATTGAACAAGATCTCACGAGATTTTGTTATGGAACAATGAAATCTCGCAAGATTTCGTTTGTAAAATTATTGGTCCAAAAACCGATCCCAATATTTTACGATATCACATTTTAATGCCAATATCGGCCAATAATATTGGTAGGACGGTAATATCAGACATCATTAGTTGCTGGCCATCATGCATGGGGATACCATCAGGGGGAAAGGTGCATAATGAGGGCTGTGTAAGAGGGAAAAGAGAAATGGGGAAGAGAGGAGAGAATGGGGGGTTGAGAGGGTGGTAGTGGCGGTTTAGTTGGTGGTGGTCAGGGGGGGGGGGTCTATGCTCAGAGTTGCTTGATGAGCTGGTGCTAATCGTGTTCTGAGTAAAATGGTCTCCATGCAGAGTGGAACCTGTCAGCCCGATCCCTGTCTGTCCTCCCAAAGGCCACTTGCTCTATTGTTTTGACGATAGACCAGTGCACAGAACTTGACTGGCTCTTCATCCTTGGAAATCCTCATTCTTCCATTCACCCTCTAGACTTTTTTCCATCCTGGGGCCTTAGGGGTTTTGAGACCTGACCCCAGCTCATATTGGGCTGAAGTTTTTCCTTTGTAGATTGAGTTGCAAAAGCTGATGAATAAAAGCCATGACGTGGTTAAAATGCAGATTTTTTATATTCAATTAATGTTAAAAAAGTGTGATTTCCAATTTCTGTGAATGCATCAAATGTTATGACATGAATTGTTCAAGGCTGAGAGGCTGTCAATCAAAATGTTTGTGAGGTGGATTTTGGAGATGGAGCAGAGCTCCCTCTGATTGGTTTGTAACAAGTAGAGGTGGGTTTTATGCCACGAGCAGGTCTTCTGGTCTTCTGAAATTGTTGTGTTGGCACAGCTGGTGCTCCTTGGTGACCACCATGAAAACAAAGGATACACAACACAGTTTTAGTTAGTTTTCAATTGTTGTTAATTGTTTGTTGTTAATTTATTTTCTTTTTCTTTTGGTTGTTTTTAGTTAATCAAGTCGCACTGGACAGCTTTCCAGCCCTACGGATGAGCTTCAGGGTTGATTGAGCTGCGATCCAGCATAGTGCCTGACTCTACAATTGCACTTCTGGAGGGACAGTCAGAAATTCTTATTAACACGTAACTAACCCTCAACGGAAGCCTGCCCAGGAGAGCTTTGCTTCAATGGCTGCAAACAGTGCACATCAAACTCCATGGATTCAAAAAGGGGATGCCAATGGTATTCATGTGCATGTAAATGCAGGCATCCAAGTACTTTTAGTATTATAGTGAATAGATAAAACCAGCCAAAGCTTTATTTATTTATTTATTTATTTATTTTTTTAAATAATCACAGTAGGTCTGCAGAGAAGCTGCATCCCTAGACAGAATCCTGGAAGTCTCCTTAGACCATATCCTTTTCTTTATGTCATTGCTTCAAACCAGCTGCAGGTTTTAAGAAGCAGGGCCTCGAGAACCTCTTTTACAGCAAGGCTTATTGTATGGCTGGGAGGAGAAAGGAGGAATTTGAGAGGGAGGGAGAGGGGAAAGGAAGAGGAAGATAAGGGGAAAAACAGGACCTTTAATCCAGTTGGGGGCTCCCAGCAAATACCTGTCTCTGTGATGTTTTTATTGTTTTAATAATGCCAGCATTGCAGTGGATTTGTCCTGATCTTGTAAAATTATAAATATTGATTTTTGTGATGGGAGAAGAGGTGGTGGAGTGGAGAAAGGGGAGCCATATCTTTTTTGAAAGCTGAGATAACAGATCCTGCTTTATAATGCACTGAGCTGTTATGTTTGATGGAAGTGTGGATCATTGTTGATACTGAATTTTCTGCTCAGCCTCTGAGGAGGAAGAATCTATTGAGCTTCCTCCAGACTCTTTTAAATGTGTTTTGGCTTTTGTCTTTCTTATCAGCTGCTCTGTGATAGGGATCCTCTCACTGTTATTGTTATTCGCATAACTTTAGAGATTGCCAGTGATGGAAAGGAACGGTAGCATTATGAGAAGAAATGAAATAAAGGCTTATTGGCTTTTCTTCTTGTCCCACATGTGAATTGAGAAGATTGATGGAGCCTTGGCGACTGATACAAAAATGTAAAGTCTAGGTTAGTGTAGCATGAAGAGTGCAAACATCTAACCTGGCAGTTCCTGCAGGTTACACTATCCAACTAGTGGAATGTCAAATACATCCAGATGCACACGATATATATTGCCTTCGTAACCAGTGCCTGATGCTGACAAGGTGACTCCAAAGAAAAAATAAAAGGGCAAAGCTAAGAAAGAGCACATCTTTGGTGGCTGGTGCACAGCAGCGTACGGAAAGTATGCACTGCGGACAGGTTATGTAGTTTAAGTGGGTACTTTCATTAAGTATGCACTCAGCATTGTTTTGGCTCCTGCCTTTCTTGTCCACACATTGTTGGCAGTTTCCCCCTAGACACTTCGCATTCATGCTCTGCCTAGAGGAAAATTGTGCCAATTATATAGAGCCCTGCTACAATAAATATCAGTCCCCCATTACATACTAAAATACAAACAGCAGCGCCGTGATTGCATCATGAACCTCTCATTGACAGAAAGCATGGCTACTGCAAAGTCAGAGTGGACACAGAGTGATTGTTTCCGAAGAACTTCAGTCGCTGGTGGAGTTTTCAGCATATCCATGTTTGACAGAAGCAGCATCACATTGTTGTTTTGGGGAAATAAAGCAACACAAGTAGTCTGAAATCAACTGCAAAGTGAGGCTATTCTATTTCATAATCAGACATCTTCTATCGACAACAGGGGTGCATTCCATTGCTCTTCCTTAATCCTGAACCTTCTTCCTCAACCTTAACTTTCAAAACCAAGTGTTAACGGCTAGAAATGGGACACTCCTTAATGGAGATACTTCCTCAAGACTGTGGGGGGCAGCATTACGCCAAAGCGACGTTCAGTCTGTCAAGTGAGAAGCAGAAGAAACCCTAGCAACAGCAGCAAAAGATCGTAAAATAAATGTTAGGCAGCAGCGAGGGAACTAATCCGTAACATGGGAGAGAGAATACAATCTTTTTTGAAATGTTTATATCTCCATTAATGAAGAAATGTACATTTTTAGCTCACTGTCTTTGTCGCCGTGTTTGTTAACTGTAAAAATGCAATGCATTCTGGGTAGCCCTTAACTTTAAAGGAGGTAGCGGAGAGCCTCAGTTTTAAACTCGCTCCTTAATTTAACTTCCTAAGAATTGGGACAGCACTTGCACTTCGCGGGAGTGCGTATTTTGAGGATTAAGGATTAAGGTTAAGATTAAGGAAGAGAAGTGGTACGCACCCCAGGTCTATTTTTTTTCATGATACAAACAATAAAGTCCAACAAACCTCAGAAATATGTTTATAATTATAATAAGAAATAGCAGAATGTAAATAGTTAAAACACAATCATTTTTGAATAGTTTACATAACAAACTGCTATTTTACACAGTTCATGACAATAAATCAAGTCAAGATAAGCCAATACCTGCTTTGTTAATAACAAATGTCTAGATCCTCCTGCTGTGAAGCAGAGGCCAGAGAAAAGATGAATGAAAAGCAGATGGACTTCAACATCATTCATTTATTGGCTTTTGTGAGCTGTTTTGCGATCACAACCTTTGATATTACCACATTTTGCATGTTCACCTACAATTGTGGACTTTTTGCAGCCATGGTACGACTTATCAGTGTGTTTTGTGCATTTATTTTCTGCATTGTAGTTCTTGAATGATGACTTTAATCACAATATCATCAAACTGCATTCTATCCATGTGACAAGGAGCACTGACAGCAGTTGGTAACTCCTAAGAAAATTACTCTTTTTTGTTTTTGTTTTTTTTGTTTACAATTTTGTATGTGGTAGATTGCACAGGACAAAGTGTAATCCTTTGGTTCACAGTGACTGAAGGCCTATTGACACAAACCTGCTGTCGAGGGGAGTGTGCAAAGCATAGTCTGACACTCTGGACCTGCCTGCATTTGTGATGCTGTCATTCAATGGCTTTCTGTGGCGGCCCTGGCCTGTGCCCTCCTTAGATGGATGGGATGTTTGGCCAACTTGACCTGTTGTCTCAGAAGCCTTGGCCACTCAGAAGCACCCAAATATTGAAACAGCAGGATGTAATCCTAGATTTGGAATCAGATACATTTAGTTAAATGTTTGCCCAGCCACAAATTGTGTAGGGCGGCTCCAAGTGGCACTGAAACAGATGATACCATTTGGCTGGAACGGCAATAGCGAGGGAGTGTGGTGGGGCATTTGAATGAGGTGAATGAGGCAGCGCCTGCTGAAAAGAGTCATTCATGGAAGGATGGATGGGTGGACAGGCCCATCAGGGCCACTCGGAGATCACTGAAGCCACTCACAGGCCAGACGTTTGCTGGCAGGGCACATATGTGCTCTCAAAGGACTCCAAAAAGCCTTCAGGCTGCCTCCCAAAAAGCTCTCAAACTCATCCCTAAGCACCTCCAACTCCCAAACAGACAAGGTGGTTCAGCCACCTGCACCATGCACTCATACCCAGACGTTTGCCAAGAATGCTAGTCTAAAGCCAAACCCGTTTGGCCATTTAAAACATCACTTGGATGATTCAACATCTTATCCATCCAATTATTACATTCTTGTGTTTTGCTTTGTCTTCAATTACACATAAATTACAATCTCCTACTTATTTTTGCATTCCATTGAGCAAGATTAAATTGCACGTGCTCAATGAATCGCTGTAAATTAAACAGAAGCTTAATTTCCAACTTAAAACTGTCAAATACTAAGTTTATCCAAATGCTCTCATTCATTTGCTACCGGTAGAGAGTCTCTGATTAACAGGTGGGTTATAATTACTACTTCTGCTGGATGAAAATTTGTCTGAATAAGTACCACTGGAATGGTCAAGTATATTTAAAGATCTAACACTCTGCGACTGTCTGCCATAGAAGGACCAGATAGACAGGGCAGGTCCTGCAAGGGCAAATTGAGATATGATAACTTAAAGGGGCTATGACACAGCAGTATAGACTATTTCATGACGTTGGCATGGCTGCATATGTCAATTATCAAAAAAAACCCTTCATTTTTTAAAGGGGGGATTTTTTTTGACAGGCCAGATTTTCCTCCTCGGTAAATGCAGTAATGACATGCGGCTCTACCCAGACAAAGTCTTTTTTTTTAATGTCTGCATTTCTTCTTAAGTATTGACATCATAGCTGAAGGTGTCAATTTGTTATAGAATAAATGTAATTTTACTTTCTTTTTCATCATAACTGTGACCGTAGCCCGCCCTCATTGGCTTCTGACCATCTTGCTTGGGGTTATCATCAGGTAAAGTGGTGCAATGAGGGCTGTACAAGGAGGACAAGACAAAGAGGGAAGGGAGGAAAGAAGTGAGGTGTGTGTGTGTGTGTGTGTGTGTGTGTGTGTGTGTGTGTGTGTGTGTGTGTGTGTGTGTGTGTGTGT